>MU270121.1:18551-79737 GCA_021432635.1 Thozetella sp. PMI_491
CCCCCCCCCGACTCGTACTCGCATCAGGCTCCTGTCTCGCCATTCGCCCTTCGCCTTAGCTTTCGGACGCCTATCGATTCCCGCGTTCCGTCCCCGCATCGGAGCATTTAGGCGGGTCCATGCGTGTGCATTTGGGGGATTCTCTTCCTAGGCCCGCCATTTCTCTCCAGGTGCAGGACAGGCTCAACTTTACGACGCCGCTTCCATCCATTCATTGCGCTCGACGTCCAGCGCCTGTTGCGAACCGACTGTACGGCGAAGCCACGGGGCCCTCAAACAGGGGGTCTCCTATTTCTTAACCCCCTTCTATACTTCAGCCCTGCCACTTCCAAGCCCCAAACCGGGGTTCTGGAGACGGACCCCTCTCGTTGGAGGCGAAGCGAGTGCTGCACCCGGTGCCTCTCGAATCCCGGGCCCGACCGCGTGGCACAATTACCACCCTCACTAGCCCACAGTCGGACTGCAGGACCTACTTGGTAGTGCCTACTGAGGGGCTCAGGTCAGGGGACCTTGACTTCCTCCTCCCAAAAGGGAGCCAAACGAGCGTAAGATTCACGGGTTTGCAGCCTGGCACAAACCACGCCATTGATCGACGCAGCAAGACGCCCGCCTACAGCTCCGCTCCGTTCCCATTGGAGCCCCCAGCCCGGTGCTCACTTCCACCGATCGCCTGGGCCACGCAATAAAAGCAAATCTGGCGCAGCCCTTCTCGTTCCTTCCTCTTTTTCGTACTGTCCCTCGGCCACCGCCCCCCTTTTTTCTAAACCCCAACTCGACGACAAAAGCTCGGTCGTGTCGCGACTGCACTCTCCGGCGCCGGGCAGCACGCATTCGGTCGACTTTCCGTCTCGCTGTCGAGGAACTTCGGGGTCCGACTCGCCCTTTTGCTTGTGTGGGTCGAGAGCCTCGTGACCCCCCGTCCAGATCCAGCTCCTGCTCTGGTCCCCACCCACTTCCCTGGGCTGACGGGGACTAACAACGACCCGCCGACTCGGCGAACCCCCCCGAGCGGACTTGGGGCCTGCACCATCTGACGCCGGCCCTGGCTAGAGAAAAACGCAAAACAGCGCAGGAGCGGCGGGTGATAAAGCACGACCCGGGTTATATGATTCGCGTCCTTTCCTGACCGTAAGCCGTTTGGCGCGCAGGCTATTCGCGTCCCCCCGCCCAATTGGAATTGCATAAGCCCGCGGATGGGCCGGACTGGCACCTTCGAAGCCCTGCAGCCTCAAGCTCACCGCAACACCAACCATAGACAGGGGCCAGTCCCCAGAATCTTCTCGGCGCAGGACCGAGCCCACGGCTTCTAGAGCATATTATCCAGGCCTTGATGCGTCTGGGACCATCGCCATCATGTTCTTGCACTCCGGCGCCGGCCTCCACGGCCATGAGTACTCAAGCCGGCATGCAGGCAACGGTGTCCCTCAGGCCATGCAACCTAGGCGCTCCCCTCTCTTGCGATCGGCATTCGCCCCTCCCAAGACCAGAGTAGCGTCCGCTACGCACTCTATGCGCCCGTCACTCTCGCCACAGCAACGACATGGCCGATCCTTCTCCGAGGCGCTGCCGCGGACGCCAGAGCCCGTCGTGCGCTTCATAGAGCCCACCTCGGAACCCGAGACTCGGAGCGTCGAGACTATCGAAGAGCACCCCTCGGAGTCGGAGCTGAGCGATGTACCATCACAGTCGACGGACTCCCGACGGAGGAGGCGGAAGAGACGAGCTCCCAAGACGAGCACCAACTATGCCCTCGGCTACCCCACGCCCAAAAAGCTGGCCCACTCCAAGATGATCCAGAAGGTCCTGCCCCGGCTGCTGCTCCAGCTGCAGATATGCGAGAACGGGTGGCCGAGGCCGGTCATGGAGGTGTTCCCGGCATCCCGCGTCGCCGGACCTGTCATCGCTCCTCGCCTCGCCAAGAAGTTCCCCAAGATGCTCAGCGCCCGGCGCCAGCTAGCGAGGGACGACCTAGTCCTCATCCAGAGGGACGATCGTACCATCGAACCCAGCCAAATGGAGAGCGACGAGGAAAAGGATACCCTCGGCGATGATCGACTGTTGGCCGTCTACAGCCCACTGAAGAACTCGGACAACACCGAGATCGTGCTCGAGGATGGCTCCGTGTGGGTGGCCACTCCCCTGCCCTCCGGCTCCTTCGACTTTGTTCATGTCGATGCCAGCGGCAAGACGACGACGGTAAGGTGGGCCAAGAGGCAACCTGCCACCGCAACAACGGCGCTGTCGACCCCTACTTCTGAAACCAACTCCCCTATTGACCTACAGGCACAACAATCCCAGTCCCGATACACCTTTAGCATCATCAACCCGCTCTCCCGACGACACCCGGTCATGGCCACCCTGACCGAATCTACCCTAGATGTACAGGACAGCTACATGTCCGTGTCTTCGTCATACGGTCGGTACCCACCCACGAGATCGGCGGGTAGGACCATGTCGATGACGAGTACCGGCTCGGCCGACGAAGGCGAGCACGAGATTACTTCGCCCGGGCCGGAGCCGGAACGGACTTCGCATGTCGTTGATGACGCCACCAAGACGCTGATCGCGGTGACGGCTCTTTGGGTAGTACTCCGGTCGGGCTGGTCGCCGTGTTATACCCCATTAGCATCCTCACCAGAGCCCGCGAGTCCGACCGTTAAAAGGTCCTCGCTGCGAAAGTCCTGGAACGGTCGCTCCGAGGATCTGCTTCCGCCCCTGCCGGCGTCCGAATCTAACGAGAGCACTCCCCCGGCGCTCCTCAAGCGGTTTTCTGCACCGATACAGCGCCAGAGAAGCCAGAGCTTATCGCCTGAGCCTCTCTCCCCGATCCCTGCTGGCGCTCCCGTTGGGGCGCCACAACGAATAGTACCTAGGAGGGCCACAAGCACAGGGGCTGCATACATGCAGCGGCGGATACGCCAGGCCGAGGCACATGCGTCACAACCCTTCAACCAGACCCCGGCCCAAAACCAAGCTCAGAGCCCGTCGCAGGTGCAGGCTCAGCCGGACAAGGAGGAAGTATCACTATCATCCGGCGAGGAGAGCGGCAGCGGCAGCGGGGGGCGAAGCAAATGCCCACGGCAGAAGACTGGCGAGAAGCACGTCTTGCTTCACCAGACGAAGTCGCCAGACGTCCTTGCCAGCGTCCACATCGCCAAGACGGCTGCCTTCGATGCGGCATCCGGTGAGACGGAGGCAACGCGAGTCGATGAGAAATGTCCAGGCAAAAGCTTCCGGGAGAGACTGAATAGATGGTTCCACAGGCTCCGCTAGAGCAGGACGCTTGGTGGTAGTTGCTTCAAGTGCGTAGAGTAGATGGCTCTAGAAGCATCGTGTACACTTGTGTTATCGCAACACATTATGAGTCCATATGTATAAATAGCAAGCCAGCAAGGCCTTCCACATCAAATATCGAGCCGCTGCTGCGTCATGATGACGATGTTAGTAGAAATGTATACACCGGGGAAGTTTGGCCGCGCGACATTATTGCCATGCTCGATGCAAATCCGCTAGAGCGGAGCTATGTGATGATTCGAGACTTGCGAAAACGTCCTCGTTGTGGACAAGTCCTGTACGGCTGACCGCTCGCGGCTTCATAGCGAGCGAGCTCCTTGGGAAGCAGCCATACGCAATGGGTTAATGCGTAGACACGCTCAATAGGCTGCTTCATTCCTACGAGCTTCCCGTCTGTCTTACCCTGATGAGGCAGAGTGGATACACTTGGCCGCCCCTTTTCTCTGCCCATCTGGTGTAAACAATAACAGTGCTACGTCAGCTTGTTTAGTCTCCCATATTCCAGAGGAGTTCTAAAAATATCTCTCTCGCCTAGTCACATCAGATCATCTCAACCCTTCGTGCCCCTCTTCGGGGTGAGGGGAGTTGGCGGGCGTGATGGCCGGCTAAAAGAATCGCCGAAGTGAGGGCAAGGCGTCATGCTGATTAGTACGTAGAACAATCGCAGCCCGGCCTGGGCACCATAGACTCTTCCATTTAGCCAGAGCCAAGTCTGGGCCCGCCGCGTCCCCTCCTCCCTTCTGGCCAGGGTGCTTGGTCGAGCGTGCGACGCACAAGACGCAGGCCAAGACCGAAGCCAAGACTGCGCAAATAGAGGAGCGGGATGGCGTCGTCGGTGCGGTCATCTCCATTCCCAGCGTGCCGGACAGCTTTCGCGGCCGTTGAGTGCCAAGGACGGATCTCCCTGGCTCCTGGCATTCGCCAAGAGAAAGGGGCCCGGTCTGTTTCGTTTCTCCTCTCGATGCCTAGCTCGATCGACATCGATCGGCCATGTGGGTGTCTTCGATTTCACTCGCCCTCCCTAGTTGTGTGCTACCCTCATTCACGTCTCGTAATAGTGGAGGGTCGCTATAGCAGCCGCAAGGAAATGAGCAGACAACGAAGTGGTTCCTGCCAGGCCGGGACGCATCGCTGAGCACCTCGGCGCCCAACCTCCAGTGCCCACCTGTCCACCTTGCCGGTTTTCACACAGCGAGGGGGCCGGCACCCACGACCTCCGTACAACCCTGCCGCTCCTCCTATTGTGGCCCCAGCCATCGCTCTAGGCCCTTGGACTGGTCAAAGTATGCCAGCATAGTTGAGCACCCATTCGGAGAATATCAGCCGGAGAAATGCAACGTGGCAAAAGCAATGCGACCTCGATCGCTCCCTTCCGTTTCACTTAGGGCCCCCTAAGTGAAAAATCCCCGATCCCGACGCCTCGCGCGTCTACCTTTTGTTGTAGACTGTCTGGGTCGGTCGCGATCCCAGCGAAGATGCAACAGGAGAGGTTTACGGCTCGAAATGGTCGGCGTGGCTATCGGTTGGATAAATGTCCGTCGCCGACGGACGTTGCGCCCTTGAGGGCATATGACAGACAGAGGCATCACAAGCAGCCATGGGCGGGAGACCTCTTCTGCCTCCGCCCGGTGTGATGGACGACTCAGAGGCCAGAGGCGGCATGTGTCCCAAGGGCTATGGTCAAGATCACGAAATGATGACACAAAACCGCATGTCATCGCAGCGCCAGTAGATCCCAAGCTCGCCAAGGTATGCAGGTGGCCGCTGGTCGGCTTGCGGGGGGTCATCTTCCTGATATTGTGGATATTGATATATGCCTACGCTCTCACGCGGTTCCGTCGTGAGGAGCGAGCTGTTTTTAGCGAAACCCCACAAGAGGTCAGGCCACAGCTTCCTCCTTTTCCCACCTCAGAGGAGGACCCGGCGGCCATCCCAGGATTGGACTCGTCTTGCTCCTTCCTTTTTCATAAGCATTTTATACATTCATACGGGGAATCATCAAGGCGGCGACCATCCCTGGCAACGGCATATGTGACGAGCCAAGACCAATATGCACCTGGCTCCGGCAGATGCCAAGCGCGACGGGACCCCCGTCGAGAACCCCCTCCCTATTAGCTGTCAAGCTTGTGTCGATTCAGCTGGTGAGATTTTAAGCTTCTTTTTAGCCCCATGCTCCCCGCAAATGGGCAATCTCGCCGAGCCTCGAAAATGCGGGGTGAGTGGCCCCTCTCTACATGAGGATACTATGTATGGATCGACCCTAGCTCGCGGTGAGCTCTCCGTCGGCCCACATGGGACCTGCAAACCATCTACCGCAGCTTTGTTCTAGACCTTTTCCCTTGGATTGTGCTGGGCTGTTACTATGAAGCCGCGATGGTCATTGGGCAGCCCGTGTCACCTCGAGCCGCCCGCGCGTGAGGGGCCATCCCCTCCCACCCCTGGTCGTTCACCCCTGGTCGTTTTGCTTACTTTGCTGTTTTCTGGGAGGGCTTCCATGGGGATGCTTCCGAGAGGCGAAGGAACTCGACCGCAAACTAGTCGGCACGCTGTTGATTGCTAATAATTTAGACCTCAATAAACTCGGCGGGCCATTCTCTCATCCTCATCCTCGTCCTCATCCTCGATCCCAGTGATAACAGCAATAATCCCATGTGCCCGGGCGTCCCCCGCCGTCGGGCTATGAGCCCAGGAGCGCCAAGAGACGCAACGTTCGGCTACACATTCCTCCTCCTCCCGCCCGCCTAATGTCTGTCTACCACTCATGGCTTGAACGTCTCGCGGCACAGCAGCAGCAAGCAGAAAGACCCCGAGATGTTGAGCGTTGTCGTGATCCTCGCTTCGGTGGTCCCTATTCTTCCTAACCTATACTTCCCCAGGGATGGGAGGGCACCCGGGCACGCCACCCTTGCATTCTCCATCCACCCCGTGATTCCCAATAACAACCCAGTGCCCTTGAATCTCTAGACTAGCATGCGTGTACACCAAGTATGGGTTCATGCCGCACCACCCTGGCCGGGTAGCATATATCATCGAAGCAATCTCTGTTTATCCAGATTGATATGGCCCCGTCGTCATGGGGAGCATGTGTGCAAGGACGGCAATACGCGTAGCCGCCCTGTACGACGCTTCTAAGTCATGTAGTTCTAGACTCTTGCCTTCGTTCTCCGCCTCGGCAGCATCGGTCCCGGGATTCCCGCTGTGTGTTGACCTGCCTATATAAAGACAGGACTCTCGCGGCCTAAGAGAAGGTTGCTTCCCTGGATCCAGCTGTTGTCCGAGTCCACCGAGCCTCCCAAGTGCCCACTCTCTGAAAGACACCCTTCCAACTGTTCAACACTGGTCACCATGCAGCCCCCGACCATCGGTCAGCTTCTTGTGACGGCCCTGCTGGCCTATACGGCCGCAGGCTACCAGATCGCCCCTCAGGCTGGAGGTGCCGCCTTGGCCCGCCGCTATGCCGTACGTCGCGCTCACCTTCTATGTCTCGGGACTGTCCAATGCTAACTATGTTTCTAGGGAGCCCTCTTCGCCGTCTCGGCAAACGCCGCGACTATTCCCGTAAGCTTCTCTCCTTGCTTCTCGTCTGCCCAGCACCACTCCCCTTCATGTCTAACCAATATCTAGGTCACCGCCCGTGACGAGGATGTCACTGAAATCGTGGACGCCGGAGACGCTGAAGATTCCGAGGACGCTCGCGGCCCAGGCAAGGGCAAAGGCAAAGGCAGCTTCAATGGTGCCGGCAAGGGCAAGGGCAAGGGCGGCGGCGGCTTTGGTGGTGCTGCTGGTGGTGGCGGCCCCCCGCCCAGTGGTGGCGCCGGCGGTCCGGGCCCCGGCAAGGGCAAGGGCGCAGGTGGCTTCGGCGGCGGTAAGGGCAAGGGTAAGGGCAAGCAGCAAAATGCAGAGATCGTTGCCCGCCAGGAGGGTGGTGCCTTTGGAAAGGGCAAGGGCTGGGGCAACCCGTGGGGCGATGATGACGACGACGAGGATGCTAATGACGACGAGGGTGCACCGTCGCCTCCCCCTTCCGCCGGCAAGGGCACCGGAAAGGGTGCCGGTAAGGGAAAGGGCAAGGGGAAGGGGAAGGGGACAGACAACGGACAGGGTCAGACCCCTCCGCCCTCGCCTCCCGTCACCGGAAAGGGCAAGGGAAAGGGCAAGGGCAACGTGAGCGACGAGGCTCCCGTCGACAAGCGTGACGATGATGACGATGACTTCGAGGATGTCAGCAATATCGCCGCTGACGGTGAGGCCGGTCCCACCGGCAAGGGCAAGGGAAAGGGCAAGAGCGGTTTCGGTGGTGGTAAGGGTAAGGGTAAGGGCAAGCGCGGCAAAGGCAAGGGCGGGAGAGTGATGGGTAAGGGCAAGGCCAACGCGGTCGAGGAACCCGTTGAAAAGCGTGACGACGGCGACGACGACTTCGAGGACGTCACCGACATCACAGCCAATGGGGACGCCGGTCCCACCGGCAAGGGAAAGGGAAAGGGCAAGAGCGGTTTCGGTGGTGGTAAGGGTAAGGGTAAGGGCAAGCGCGGTAAGGGCAAAGGCGGGAGAGTAGCGGGCGGAAAGGGCAAGGGCAAGGGCAAGCAGCAGAACGTTGTGATTGACGAGGACGAAGAGTGATGAGTGAAGGTCGATAGGTACTTGTACATGGACGCAAGGCAGTCAACTGAAGCTGCCGGGAGAGATACATACTACCTGCTTTGCTCAGCGATATGTTCTAGCTACGCAATTTCATCAAAAGTGTTCCCGTCACGAAAACACCAAGGCTAATCTTGGGCACCACCGAGAACTTTGGAGATACACCTGGGTTTGTTTTGGTTGTATTGGCTCGCCAAGGACAATCAGTTCAACGAGGACCACTTATTCAGCCTCGCAAATGATATAGCGTCGTCTAATCCTATCAAGTAGTGTCCAAGTTCCACAGATACCTCGAGTGGCTGGCCTCCGGCTGGGTAAGGGGAACATCACGGAGCTGGTCTAGGAGGTCTAGGCCCCTGCGGAGGATTGTTTGAACCGTATTATCGGAGCCAAGCTAACACGCTGACTGAGCTCTGTGATTAATCCGCGCATCGCCCTATGGTCATGCCTGAGCGTCCTCCAGCTGGTACGAGGTAACCGGGAGCTAGGTTCCTCCGGGCTTATCAGCGAGGCGCGGCTGAACAGCCGAGCACAAGTCGTCGTGCAGAACTAGCAATGTCTCTGCCCACGCTCGTTGGCCGCTCTTGAATCAAGCCTACTTTAGGGCATATCATTCATTGGCGTGGCCGTCTTGGTGCCCACCGATAGGCTCCTTCGTTTGCGATAATAGAAAGGGGAACCTATCCCCGCATCGTCGTGGCGTTTATAGGCAGGCACCGTTGTCGTCACAGCCCAAGCCGCCAATCGTGTGAATTAGCAAGTTTATTTGACCTCACTTGGTGCTTGACCACATTTACCCCTCGTTGTTGGCAGTGTCTATATATCATTCTGTGAATTCGTATCATCGAGGATCCCATCTCTTAGAATCAGGACGAGTGATATCTACCCATAAGAATGGCGACTCAAGCTGCTGTCACTATTGCGGGCGTCAATGCTCCTTACACTGTCGGCGTTGTGCCGCGCCCTGTACCCGGGCCGAAGCAAATCCTCGTGAAAAGCATAATCACTGGCGCCAATCCCGTGTAAGAACCAAGACCCACCGCGCTGCTGCCATGAGCAAGTCCTGATATGCGCGACTACAGGGAACCGTTTATGCATCATACCGGCCTCCTTGTCCTGGAATGGCCAGCGGTTCTAGGTTGCGAGGCGAGCGGCGTCGTTATCGAGCTCGGGGAGGGTGTCACGAAGCTACAGGTTGGCGACCGCGTGCTCGGATGCACCCGTGTCGGCCAGAACCAGTACTCGACGTTCCAAGAGACGTTTCTCATGGACGAAGATACATCTGTCAAGTTTAGCAACCTGACACTGGAACAGGCGAGCACTCTTGGCGTGGCTCTCTATGTACATTGGCGCCCTTCTCCACCGCCCCCCAAAGCTAACTACGAGCCGCTGACGCATTCTCAGACCTCCGCCTTGGGACTCATCTCAGGGAACGGGATCACTCTTCCCGCGCCGGGAACAGTAGCAGAGAAGAAAGACGAGTGGGTCATTGTCATTGGCGCCTCTGGGAGCGTGGGCCAGCTCGGAGTCCAGGTACCGTCCTCTCTCTCCACTCCACTCTCGTCAACAGACCCACGAAGCTGACGATTCACTCTTTCTTAGCTTGCTCATCTTGCTGGTTACAAGGTTCTCGCCTCGTGCTCTCCCTCCAAGGACGCAGTAAGACCGCCGCCTCGGTTATGTCGGCCTAGGCATCGCAAGAGCGTCTTGTGTGCTGATATCTTCAAAGATTCCTAAGAAGTTCGGTGCCGAAGCGACCCTGAACAATCGCCTTAGCATCGACGAGCAGCTTGCCGTGATTAAGGAAGTCACCGGTGGCAACTTCGGCCGCGTCTTTGACGCGAGCGCTCAGGGCTTCGAGACGGCAACTAAGGCTCTATCGGTGGTTTCCACCGCCGGGGAGAAGACGTTTAGTACGGTTGACGACTGGTAAGTGCACGCTCGAGACCTATATTCTCTCTATAGACACTAAATGTTCTCGTTAGGACGGAGATGAAGATTCCCGATGGAATCAAAGAATACCGTATCCGTCTGGGGCTCATTGGCCGTTTTGAAGATCCTACCGGCGCCGAGGAAACCAAGAATATGGCTAGTTGGGTCCCCACGTTCGAAGGGCACATTGCTGCTGGCACGATCCTCCCGTTGGATTACGAGCTGGTGGACGGGGAAGGCCTGGAGAAGGTGATTGAGGCAGTAGCCCTTCTGGAAGCCGGCAAGTTTAGCAAGAAGCTGACGGTTGTCGTGCAGCAGGAGTGAGCTGCTCACGACACTCCGAGGCTCAGGATAACTGCGAAACATAGAACATGAAATATAGCAGGGACAGTTGATTGATACAAACATCCTGCAAGCCCATTCATGTACTGAATGTCAATTTAAAGCGGTGTTCTGTTTGAGCTAGCCTAAAGCCTCCACTGTAAACAGGCTCCGTGCTACTCAGTCACGTTGAAGTGAAGGAGTAGACAAATTTCATAACCGTAAACGCGAATGTAGCCGTCCCCATTTTCTGTGTGCAATCTCATCCATTAATTTACATGGAAATTTCAGGTATTTAGGCCGGGTTGCCCATCAATCCAAATCCCCTATTTCGCTCAGCCACCCGCGGACTTTCTTGCTGCTGCTCACGTAAAGCTGCTTCTCCGCCTTGACGACGCCAGTCAGCTTCTTGGAGCTCTTATCCTTGGGCTTGCCGGTGCTGCTCTTTGTTTTCCTCTTGGATTTTACCTTCTTGTGCTTGGAAGACGCAGCTCTCGAATCTTCTTCATCGTCGTTGTCGTCTTCCTCGGGGCCATTCGCCCGAGTTGGTAGTGGACTCTGAGCATCTGCACCCTGAACGGCACTGACCGTTCTCTGCCTAGGGGCTGTCTGTACGTGTGGCCCCGGGGTGGGAAGGCCGCCGGGCACGAGCTCCGGAATCGGATAAGTTGTCCTCACGGCACTGTAGGTGGCACCGATCTGGGCACCCGTTGGATATCCCTCAGTGAACGCATAGTCCCAGTGTCCTGCAAGCCCAAGATTAGTTCCACGCATCGCGGAGAAAGAGACTAGCAAGGTACCATTTGGGAGTAGCCTGGCTTTATAGAACCATCTGCCATTCTCTTGAGGGAACCACCGAGACCACGGCCCCGGACCCGGTGGCGATGGCAGGTTCCCCGGGTGCTTCCCATTCTGCTTGGAAGCAGGCTGTGCTGATTCCTTGTGCTTGCTGTGGTGATCTTTTGGCATCGCTGGTTGTATTGCGTGCACCTCTTGATGCTCTAGGCCAGGAGAAGAGTTTAGTCACCTATGGGGTGTCGGAGGAGACGACACAGGCGGTGAGGTTTGCAGCTCTTATGTCAAGAGAAAGCAGCTGGCTAGGTGAAGGTCAAGGCAGGCACACAACGCCACTCGGCCAAGCCACCTCCGGAAGTCGCGATTTAAGGAGGCGAAGTGAAGAAGGCAAGAGAACGTGTGGAACGCGCTCGCGCTATATGTGGTTTATGCCGTGCAATCAATCATCTGCACCCACTAGGCAGCCTCGGGAGGATGTCCCGCCTTACTTTGACGCAACTAGCTGCAGCTAAGCAAGGTTGCTGTGCGCATGGGAGGGCTTCTGCATGCTGTGAGCGAACCAAAAGTCGCTCAAGGACAGCAGATCACAGCGGATAGGCCGCGCATCTTGGTCTTGTCGCGCTGGCCCCAGTCGTTCGGCGACAGGTCAGGCAGCTATGCCGCCGAGACGGACTTCCGCGGCAGACGAGAGAGGCAGCATGCGCAAAGGGCGACACCGACACGGACGGTGGATATTTGTTGAGCAGCGGCATCCCGTGCAGCCGAGTGGATGAATTGGGATTGGAATTGGATGACTTGGGGGGAATTTCCATTGCGGCTCCCAATCAAAGATCAAAGGGGGCTGGCTGGGAGCAGTGCTGCAGCCAAAGTGCGGTTTCTAGGCAGGCTATGCTGGTGACGGCGGTGTCGCGGCAGGTAGTGCAGAATCGGGACACTTTATGCTTGCGTCTGTGAGACGCAGCCGATCGCGCGGATACGACATCGTACCGGATCCGTGCCTTGTGTGGGCGGTGGCGGTTCCTGAATGGCGGGCCGGCGAGGAGGCAGCTGCTCGTCCTGGCCGGCTGCCCGTGGCCTGACCGCCGGGGCAGGCCGACGTGGTTCGCCAGGGCTGCTGTTTCTCCGAAGGGGGGGTAAGGAATATCTCGGGATGAGCTCCTTGCCGTGCGCGCAGCTATATCTAGTTGCGGGAGGCCGATCTCTGGCCAATCGCCGGTCGGTGTGGCTTGGACGGTTCGACAAGATATCCGGCTGCGCCCGGGGGCCTTGAACGAATTGTCTGCCGCCGACTACATTGCACATTCAGCGGCAAGGACGAAACAGTCTGGCGGTGACAAGCAATGCCACCTCGTAAGATCTTGCTAATCACCAACAGCGACCTCGGAGAGGCCAACGTATTCTTGGCCACCTGTCATGCCCTCTTGCAGGCAGACCCCTTGGTGGAACTTCACCTGGCGACGTCCAAGCTCATCGAAAACCAGGTCGAAGCGGCATACCAATTGGCAAAACGGTCCTCTCCCGAGGCTAGGCCTATTATATTCCATGGGGTCAAAGGTGTTCCCCTCTCCGATGCGTTCCTGCAGCACGCACCCAACCCCGAAGGGGGCGATTACCTCCCCGCGTCCTTCCACCTGCGACCCGGGCTCTTGAATACGGCCAGGTTTCTCTGCGACATGAGAATAGTGCCGATGCCGTGGAATGGCCAGCAGCTCACTGAGATTTACAAGTCCATTGTCGACATCGTCAACAGCGTCAAGCCGGACCTGACGGTCGCAAACAGCCTCAATGCGCCGAGCATGACCGTCTGTCGACACCTGGGGCTGAGGTACGCCATTTTGAGTCCAAACACAATTAAAGATTTTGCCCAAGCCTCGCAGCCTTGGGGGGCCATGTTTTGGAAGTATCCTAGCCTGGGGTCAGCATTTCCATACCCCGTGCCGTGGTACCTCATCCCACTCAATATCTACTACACCATCCTCGCCATTGTTCTCTATCTGAGCGACGGCAGACGTGTTCAGGCTGAGAGGCATCTGGAGAAGGAGACCGGTGCGAAGGCACTGATGATATCCGATCTTGTTCTGAATCCGCCTTCGGGGGTCAAGCTACTCGTTAGTATCAAAGAGGAGGTCGATTTTCCGCTCCGAAACATCCCCAAGCACATCATCCCGTGCGGCATGATCACACGGCCAGCCTTGCCTGTGTCCGAGTCGGACGCGGAGCTGGAAAGATGGCTCACCCGCGGGCCGACGGTTTACGTCAACCTCGGCAGCCACACCAAAGCGACCGAAGACGAGGCAGTTGAGATGGCACTGGCCTTCCAAGTGCTTCTTGATAGAGCGGCGTCCAAGCCGTCGCTGAGCGACCTACAAATACTCTGGAAGCTGAAAAAGAAGCAAGAGTATGGTGTCAGTGCCCCCGGATGCCGGATCCACGAGGTTTTAAGCAAGGAGCTGGACCAAGACCGCGTTCGGATCGTCGGCTGGGTTACCGCCGAGCCGGTTGCTGTGCTTCAGACCGGGCAGGTGATCTGCTCCGTTAACCACGGCGGTGCTAACTCCTTTGCGGAGGCGGTTTGGTAAGCATCGATTTCTCTTATAGTCCGCCAACATGACGCTGACTGACTCCATCCCTAGTGCTGGCGTGCCTCGGGTCATACTGCCACAATGGGCCGATTGCTACGACTTTGCCCACCGGGCAGAATGGCTAGGAATCGGGCGGTGGGGCAGTAGGACCATGAAGCCCAAGTGGTCGGCCAAGGAGCTAAGCCGAGAACTCGTAGAGGTGGTTCTAGGGGGTAAAGCACCTGATATGAAGCAGAGGGCCGAAAAGCTGGCCAAGATCTGCAATCAGGATGGCGGCGGAGCAGCTGTTGCTGCCAAGCATCTGCTAGCAGAACTATATGCTTGACCCCCGAGTAGTGGACGCCAGTATGCGGCATGGGAGCCACGATTGTTGAGGGCTTGAGACATAGTCCTGTATATAGCATACCCGGGTGGATACTTCCCGGTCTTGTTGCGGTTCCGCGGTCTTGTTGGACACGGATGTGACATGTCCGGCGTGTATTGATGAAACTCTCTACTCCTCGAGGAAGTGCCTGCTGTTACTAAGACCTATCAAGACAGTAACTTTCCATTGAAACTGTAATAATAAAAAGTTCCGGATCGTATCTCACCTATTCGGGACCTAGGTATTGTATTAAGGCCTAATAAAGTAATATAAACAAATGGTTAGCGTTGGGCTAGATATTGACAGTGGCCGTCAACTCCGACTCCAACGAGGCAGTAGCATGGAAATTGCAGAGACATATCTACCATATAGAAAGGACATGAAGTCAATTCAAGAACTCACATGGTGGCTTTATTTTTGGATACTGTTCGCCTTACAAGCCCTCATTGGCCAGATGTTCCCTCATCGTCTCACTTACACGATTGACTCCATAGTCTCGCCGGTAACCCTAACCCTCCAAAATCTCTGCCCGCTTCGGCGCGCATCAACTTGCTTCCGAGACCCTCCAAATTTTGAGCCTTGAGCTTCTGAGCAGAAGAGCTGGCGAGCATTTGGACGTCCACTTTCACCCGCACGCGCGAACCTGTTCTTGTACCCAGCAAGCTCCCACGGCCGCAGTCAAGATGACGTCCACGATTGGCATCCCCATCAAGCTTCTCAATGAGGCACAGGTACGACCCAACCCCCTCCCAAGGCCGCGAAAGCTGCGACGGACCACAAAACTGACCTTACACGCCTGGCGCAGGGCCACATTATTACCCTCGAGATCGACTCCGGCCAGACCTACCGCGGTAAGCTGATTGAAGGTGAGCGCCTCGACTCCCCCGTCTTTGTACATTCTACGTGGAGACGTCCTGTACTGACCGCGACGCGCAGCCGAGGACAACATGAATGTCCAGCTCAAGGACATCACCGTGACGGCACGGGACGGGCGAGTCAGCCACCTGGAGCAAGTTTACATTCGGGGTAGCCATGTGCGCTTTTTCATTGTGCCGGACATGTTGCGGTGTGTAGCCCACTTCCCTTGGCCCCCAGAAGCTTGGCTCGTTTCTTGGATCATACTGACAGACCCCACGCTAGAAACGCGCCTATGTTCCGGAGTCGCAACGTTCGCGGGCGCGGTGTGGGCCTGGCACGAGGCAGGGCCACGGTCAGCAGGGCACGCGCCGGCGGTCGCGGCGGACGATAAGAGCTGTGCACTCTGTGGGAAGGAAGGTTCTCTTTCGACAGGCGACGACCCGGCGTTTGGTGGGAGATCTAAAAACGTGAAACGGCCCGGCTGGAGCAGATGGCTCTCTTTTTTACGAGATAGATGGAGATAGGAAGCCAAGCTGGTGGATAGGGATGGTTTGCTGGCTTTGGGATACCCCGATTCATGCTCGACCGATCAGAGCGTTGGCAAGGTGGAAGACGGAGACAGCAAGCGGCGGGGCGATTCCTCGCATGGCATGAGAAGAATTATGGCCCTGGTCAAGGGTACGTACGTACGCTATGCTGCGTCTATGGTATCATCCAGGGGTGCTGACACAAAACCCTACATGGTGTTAGTCAGACCTCAACCTCGTCTAGTATTACAATGGTGCGCCTTCGCGCGGTCCCGCTACTTCAGCCTCACAAGCGCGTCCTCTGCCCTCTGAACTAGGTCACGCGCTCTCCTCAGCTCACTGATTTCTACCGCCTGGTCGGCTGTGCCTTGGGTGGCGCGGTCCAAGACCTCGAGAACGCTGGCCTCGGACGCGCGGACAGCCTTGCGGCCCTCCTCGCGTACCTCCCCGTGCCAGTACTCCCGGGCCGTCTCCCACTTCTTCTGGAGCCGTCGCAGGCTCCAGACAACACCTAGCCCAGCGACGGCGCCTGCCTCATAAAGACCGAAGCCTGAGAGATACGTAAGACCACCAAGGATGGTGGTCACCGTCGAAGTGCCCAGTGACTGCGCAATGAGCTTCTGGGCTAGCGCTTGTAGGGCCGGGATAGTCGTGTCCAATATATAGCTGCGCGTCAATGGAATGTGTGTCGGCCACTTGTGCTCAACCTTGGGCGTTGATTGCACTCGTGCCTTGCCATTGTCTGAGGCTGGCGCTGGAAGGGCCGGGCCGGGATAGACAGGCCCCTCCTTGTTTGTCGTGACTCCAGCTTCGCGAATCCGGCCAGCAAGGTAAACCAGCCCCCTTTCTGCCTGTGGCAGGAAGCGCTGGGAGACAATTTCAGAAGACAGCATCGCAACATCGTCGACGCGCCAAAAGAGCTTCCACCAGCCCAGCTTCCGCCATCGTCGGCCGGTGAAGGCGGCCTCAAGCTGTTCTTGGAGTTCTTCGTGTGCAGTTTGTGCCCAGTCCGACACGCCTTGCGTCAAGTTGACGAACGCGCCACTCGAGACCTTGGCGCCGAGGGAAGAGGAAAGCTGGCGCGCCTCAGCCACGGTGATGGCAGCTCTCGTAGATTCCAGCACAGACTGGACCAGGTTGCGAACAGCCTCCTTGGTACCCTCTTCATTTGACATCGATCCAGCCTTTAGCCACTCTTTCACGGTACCGATGTTGCTCTCAGTCAGAAGATGATTGGCTTTCATCGCGTTGCTGATGTTTTCCCTAAACAAGATCAGGCCATTCTCTGCCATATCGGTGTCGACAGTGATGAATGGATAGTCTGACGTGTCCTCAGAGTTGTACTGTCTAAAGTTGATGGCAGCCGTGACGGTGCTTTTGCTTTCGAGGAATGGGAGGGACAGAACCGATGCTGCTCCCCGGATCCCATCGCCTACGAGAAGGGCCTTGTGGACTGGCGTGGTAATGGGCGTGAATCGTCCGGTGTTGGAGGTTGGTATATCCACGGTCGGTACTAGAACCGATTCCTCGAGCGCAGGGATCCCCTCATCCACACCGTCAGTGAGCGGGTTGACCTCCATGACAAGCAGCTCTAGCTTTCCCTCATTGAGAGGCGGCGAGGAGACCTGGATCTCCGGGAGCAGCTCGTCTTTGGCAAGCTTCAATGGCCCACTATCGTGGCTTGACTCCCGGCCGACACGAATGACTAGGGGTTGTGCGATATCATGGTCCTCCAGCTGGCGCTCCCAGTCCTCCCCCCCCGAGAGGGGATCTGCCAAGAGCAACTTCGAAAGCTTCTTCGCCGTCTCACCGGCATTCACCCCATTGGCCATGCCGAGGATCGCAACGCGAATCGATTCGTCCCCGGGCGGCTGCCGCAGGTTCCGGAGCGCCAATTGGACCCGCGAGAGGTTCACATAGTTGGCCGCCTGCTTCTGCAGCTGTATAAGGGCATCTTCCAAATCTTTCCGGGTATTCAAGGGCGTGGACGGCGCGGGGGTAGAAGCATCGGTCGACTGGGCGCGACGCGGCCAAGCTAGTCTGCGCTTCGTCGCTCGTAGGCTCGGCAGGGGGCGTGGCGATAGGGAACAAAAGAGACAGACGGACGCCCGGCCCCTCGGAAGAAGCACTGAGTGATTTCGGCCGGGGACCAGCGCCGGCCTCAAGCCCAGGCGTGGCGGCATGGCTCGGCGATGCTGATATAGGTTGGACGTTGAGCTCCGAGCCGCCTTTGCAGTTTGCAAAAGCTCTACATTTTTTGCCGGCAAAGGATGTGGAGCCAAGCCAACGCTGGCGTGGCGGCGTTAGCCGAGCATCCAAACGTCAGTGACAGGGGTCCACCCCACTATCCGCCGAACGGCGTTCCTCTCTCTTCCACCCCTCTGACCACTTTGCCTCCGGGGAAATCCGTAGCACGCGAGAGGGCACGACCAGCCTCACAGGTCGATAGAAGTCTTAATCGCCGCAAATCTGTGCTAGGAACATCCTCGGACCCAAGCCGCCCATCAGGAAACCAAAGGCGACCGTCGCATCTTAGTCCGCAACTCCGATTATGGCACAGTCCACGGCCCACCGCCGTCTCCTCCAGGAGTACCGCGCTCTCACCAACAACCCGCCCGAAGGCATCACCGCCGGTCCCGTGTCGGAGGATGACCTCCTGCACTGGGAGGCGCTGATACAGGGCCCCGAGGGGACCCCTTTCGAGGGTGGCGTCTTCCCCGCCGAGCTTGTCTTCCCCAAAGACTACCCGCTCGCCCCACCGACCATGAAGTTCCTCGGTGAAGTGTGGCATCCGAATGGTGAGCATCACGGCCATATTGCAGGCCCCCTAACCCCGCCCCACCCAGTCGTCGTCGTCGTCGTCGTCGTCGTCGTCGCGCTACAGGCCTAATGCGGACTCTTTACTGATACTGGACATGCAGTCTACCCTAGCGGCCTGGTTTGCATCTCGATCCTGCACCCGCCTGGCGATGACCCGAACCACTACGAGCACGCCTCAGAGCGGTGGTCACCCATCCAGTCGGTCGAGAAGATCCTCATATCCGTCATGAGCATGCTGGCTGAGCCCAACGACGAGAGCCCTGCCAACGTCGAAGCGGCCAAGATGTGGCGCGAACGGCGTGGCGAGTACGAGCAGAAGGTGCGGGACGGGGTCCGGAGGATGCTGGGTCTTTAATCCCGAACATCTTGCGTCCCGGGATCGGGTATGAGATTAGAGGGGAAGGGCAAGACAGGCGGGGATGGCAACTACGACACACAAAAGGGGCTGGCGTCTCGGATGGTTTTGCGCATAGCACGGTGTTGCGTTAGATACTGTCACTAGGGCCTCCAGAGGAGTTTTGCGTACGCGGCGCTTTGCTTGAAATTTGGTCTAGGGTACTCTAATATGCTGGTGGGCTGCTTGGCACTCCCAGTTGCCTCCAGTACGAGTGGTTGGTCATCTAGATGCTTGAAGTGCAATGTGCTCCCACAACCTAATTATGGACCTCCGTGGCTGGCGGACTATATCTAAAGCCCATTCTCGGCCTTGAATTTGTCCCACGCTTCGTTCAGCGTGCTGAACACGGTCCCAGCGATCATGCGCACCTCAGTGTTCGCGTCTTGGGGAAGCTATCTGATATGTTAGCATCAATCCCCCCCCAGGAATGGGTCTATGATTTGGGACACCAGGATCATACCTTGTCGGGGTGAGTCTTGGCAATAGCCTTCATGTAGTGGATCTTGACCCGGTTCGCTACAACCAGCTCGTGCAGACCAACCTTCTTCCACCCGCTGCTCTCCCAGAGCACATTCTCTAGGCTGCCAATCAGGGCGCGCAGATTGTCCCTCTTGCCATCTCGCCACGCGGCGATTCGCGCGTCAACTTTGTCCGTCAGCGCGAATTTCTCATCGCCTTCGGCCTCGGCGGCTTTGTTCGCCTCACGCAGCCGCTGGACGGCCTCAGAGCTTTTCTGTGTGGCAAGGGCGGCAGGTCGGGGCCGAGGCTTGGGAGCTGCAGGCTTCACGGCCGGTTTGGGCGCGAGCGCCTTCTGGCAACGCTGACGGCCGGCGAGAGCGGCGGAGCCGCCTACACCTGCCTCGACGCACAGCTGCCAGACGCTGCCTGCCTCGCCCCACTTCTCCATCTGCTCGAGCGCCTCTGCCTTGCGACTCAACGCCTTGCCGTATAGATCCTTCATGTCTCGCTTCTCGCCCTCGCCGTCTTGGAGCTCGACGTGCTCACCTTCTCCCTTGCCAGGACCAATGATGCTAATGGCGGTATCGGCATCCTCGACGGCCTGTCGTGGCTCGCCTGTCTTTATGGCCGTAAGCGCACGGTTGCAGAGAATGACAATGGCGATAGGGTGAGTATTTGGGACTGCCGCAAGCGAGGACGAGTACGAAGAATGGGCCGCGGCGTAATCTCCCCTCTTGAAATGTGCCGTGCCGTCTTGGCGGTGCTTGTTGGAGGTCTGCAGAGCCACGGGCGAGATGCTTGGGATTTGGCGCGCCGGGCGTGGTGGCAACGCTCGCGGTGCCTGCTTAGGTGGTGCTTGTGCTTGTGCGGGCGGCGACGGCTGGGCGGGGCGCGAAGGTAGCGATTGTTGTGTTCGAGGGGCTTGCGAGTTGAACAAGAGATCCGGCTCTGGTTCTGGCTGAGGCTGGGGTGTGGCCTTCTTCCGCCGTGCAGGGCTGACATAGGCTTGCGCGCTCTGCTCCTCAGTCGCCTGCTTGCTAAGCCGGGACCGCGGGTCGAGAAGCGAAGACTGGCTGGCTTGCTGCCATTTCGGTGCTGGGGCTCCCCGGCTCTGCCCACCGAGGGCTGGCGAGTGCGAGCGAGACGAGGTATGGCTAGACGGGGGCGTCTCGCGAGCTAGCCTCTGTGGTCCCCGCTCCGGTCGGGCACCGGATTCCAGCATCATAGCCTCGTCTGTGACATCGACAGAACGCCCACCGCCGGGTGCCATGCCGTCCTGCTGTGCGGATCGCATCCACTTCGGCTGGTTAGGGTCTCCACCCTCTTGCTGAAAGTCCGCCATGGCCTTCTGTACATTCTTCTTTCCCGTCTTCCAGAGCGAGTTAGCAGTCTTAAGGAAATTATTACCCATGGCCGTCGCCGTCTTCGTGAAGTCATCACCACTGGCCGGCGATCTGTTGTCTCTCCTTCCAGGGGGTTCCGGTCGAGCGTCTTCCCTCATCCAGGCGGCACCCCCTCCGTTTCTAGGTCTGCTAGATGAACGGTCTTCGTCCACCCCCGGCCTATCGCCTGAGCTCTTGCCCTTGGCTTTCTCCTTTGCCTCCCGATGCGCGTCATCGAGGAGCCAGTTGACCGCCGCCTGTACATTCAGCCCGGCTCCACTCTCTGTAAGACCCATGCGGGCCTTTTCGGGGGTAAAGCCGTAGTCGACCAGCTGTGCGACCGCCTTGTCAAAAGGGTCGTTGGATCTTGACACCGGCTCTGGCTCGGAGTCGGACGAGTAGTCCTCGAGCGCCTTGCCTGGCTCGGGGTCTCTGGATACGCGCGGGGCCGGCTGTGGCCGTTCCCGCCTCACTTGTTCGACAGGCTTCCCGAGGTCGCCCAGTAAGTCATCGTCCTCGTCCGCGTCAAACGTATCCTGACGCGCGGGAGGTTTCGCCGTGAACTGGTTCAACCCGAACGGATCGTCGTCATTTCCGAGGTCCCCGTTACTCGATGGGGCCGGCTGGCTCCAAGCGTTCGGGTTGCGCAGGTCCAACCCGGCTGCGTTGGCCGGTGACGCCTTGCCCGAGGCTGGCGGGGGCGGATAGTGGCTGGCATTGTCCACCTTGGTGTTGGCGTTAAAGGCCGCGAACAAGTCATCGTCCGACTCGGCCGGCTTCCCGTTCCGTGCTTGTGTAGCGGGGGGGGGCGAGATGGGCAATGAGATTGCGGGTGACGCAACGCGCGACGTGGACTGTGACTGCTGCCTCTGCCCTAAGGAGTCCAAGAACTGGCCGTCGCCGTACTGTGCCTGAGTTTTCTTTCGCTTCTCCTCCTCTTTCTTGCGCTTCTCGGCCTCCAGGAGCTCCTGCCGTTCGCGCAAGCTGAGATTCGCTGTGCTCTTGGCGGCCCCGAAGTTGACCAGGTTGCTAAAGCTGTCCTGGGATCCTTTGGCAGCAGCGCCAGGCGGCTTGAACGAGGCGGTGCCGGAGCCTTGCGTCGAGAGTGGAGTGTTCCGTCCGGATGTAAACGGGGAGGGCGTCGGCCGCAGTGCCGGGTAGAAGCTCGAGCTCATCGGCTGCGTCTGGGTCGGCTTGGGGGGGTTGCTGCTGCTGGTGCTGGTGGCGGACCAGTCCAGGCTCGAGAGATCATCCATGATGGTTGGTTGGAGGCTCTAAAATGCAGTTGAATCATAAACTTCGTCACCTCATTTCAATTGTTCGTAGGACATGCGAAAGGCTCGGCGCGGCAGCTTCGTGGATTTGGGCGGTGTTTGGGGTTCAATAGCTTGGGGAAGCACGAGATCGTCCACGAAAGCGGCCGGCCGCTTTCCACCTCGAGATGTGGCTTGAAGGCATTGGAGAGGGTGTGGCGCTGTGGGGATGGTTTGGTGGGCCCTGCCTGGGTGGAAGTTACCGCCTGCGCCGCCGACGCTCTTTCCACGTTAACAACCTTGAAAGGCATGCTCACTATGATCTGTTACGGGAACTACTGCGAAGGTCAGTATAGCGCAGCACCAATCAGGGTTTCTAGTTTGAGGTGGGTGCACAGACTAGGCGAGCAGCATAGGCGAGTACAAACTACAAGCTCTAGCAAAGCGGGAGCCACGCTCCTCTTTTGTGCATCTGAACTCAAGCAGGTAGGTACGCTCCCACTCCTTTACCGCAGAGACTCGCAGCTGCCAGGAGCGAGCACTGTGCTCATAAACTGCGCAATTTAGCGGCCAGGCCGCACACGAAGACTCCTCCCTCTTGTGATTCAAGAACAGCCAATCCCTGGTTGCAACACCCTGGTCATCCAGGGGCAACGCATAAATCTGGGTCTCGCATCTCGCAGCAAACACCCAAGGCTCGGGGCAGGGTAGGGACCTAGATGTACAGCAGAAACAGCACCGGCCACCTTTCGTCCAATCTCATGCGTTCGCTGACGACATTGTCGCGACGCCAGTTGCCTTTAAGCTCCTGTCGCACACGCTTCTTTTTTTGCCCGAGCAAACAAACATTCTTCTCTAGCGGCCAGCAAGCCATTCTCGCCAAACAAGAAATGGACACCTTCACGCATGGGATCGGTGGCATGCACCCACATAACACAGGGGCGTGAGAAGGGATGCGCTGGCTTCGGCTGTCAGATGGAGAGAATGCATTGGCCATATACCGACTTCTCGCACTCTACTTCACCACTTCACTTCGTATCTGTGGATTCTACAAACTGGTTCCATGAGATGGCCGACGCGTCAGTGCCCGGCGAGTCGGCTTCCATAGAGCTTGTCGTCGGAATCCTGGTCCTGGTGGGTGTGTGATGTGGGAGAATGCGCATCATGAGGGCCGCAAAAATGCTTCTCAGAATAGCTTCCATGACAAGCGGTGCTATCGTCGCAAAAATAACCCCTCAGTGGTCCTCGCCCTCTTTCCAACCCGCGACCTGGCTCTAAGATCGTGAGATAAGATGGGGCCTGCAGGCGAATAGATAGCTATCCGCCCATGACCAGACAGCCCAATGACGTTCCATAAGCCCCACCTTCCGCACCACAAGCGTTTGTTTCATCATGGGTCAGCGCACCCCCTTGCAGTCTGTGTCGTCGCGTGCTTCTGCTTGTCGAAGCTTGGCGGGGTAGCTGCAGGCACTTTAACTGCTGCGGTCCAGACGCCCCTCTCTGAACGCTCCTATCCTCGGATGCGGTTGCATTCATCACGGCTAAGCATATCGCATACTACCAACAACAACCGGTGGGCCTGAGCGCACACCGACGACTGCATCGTGAAGGTGCTCTGGAGGTTGGAATCCAGCGGCGCTTGGAAGGGGAAAGGGAGGACGCTTGATCTCGTAGGTGCCAAGTCGCTGCGCTAATTGGCAGGTTGCTGCCAAGGAGAAAATAGGGGGCGCCGAGCTCTCTATTGTGACGACCCCAAATGCTAGCTGACCCAGGGGGTTCGCTCGCTATCGAGGCGCTGGTGGTTCGCTGTGGTGGAATGCACGTGCAGGCTGAGCCGCCGCAGGCCTTTCCAAAATTCGCCCTTGGCATTCGCAGCCAGCCCGGCTCTCCATTCCGTTGGTGCTGGATCCCGGGCAGCGAAGGACCCTTCCCTCGCCCTGGCGGCGCAGATCTGCGCTGACCTGGCGATCTCTTTTGCCCTTCCTTCCCGTCTGTGGTACCAGCCCGCGCACGGCAAATTTGAGCTTAGCCTACAGGAAGCCGTCTGCACAGGACGTTGCGAGGCTGTAGCAGAGGACAGGCTGCCTTGTCCGTGATCTCGGCATCCCGCAGAGGGCACCCGGCAAGCGGTGAGCAGCGTATAGAAAGGGAAGATGCACGGTAGTAGTCGCGATCGCACGGGAACCCTGCGTCCCTTTAAAGTGTGGCACCCAAAAGTCGGCCTCCGCATTACAGGCCCGCAAGCGCAGCGGGTACGGCCCCTAGCCAGGGTCTGATGCAGAGTTGTGCCTTAATTTCCTGGGGCTGCCCTTTTGGTTGGGTTCTGTTACACGACACCTAGCCAATCAAATGACACGATCTAGGGGCTGGTGTTCCAGTTTAGGGAAGCTGCCTCTGGGACGCCCGGTGGCTCTTGCCAAGAACCCCCGGCTGGCCGTCCTCCCCCAGGAATTTATCTTCAAGCCCAGTCCATGTCTCGCATTCCCTTCCTCGCCCCTCGCTCGTGATGGTGCTTCTTCGCTCCGTCCCCTCGGTCCTCCCTGCCTCGCCGCTCGCTACTTTGTGAGCCTTTCGCTTCCATTTTTGGCCATTCTCTCCATTCTTTCCTTGAGGCCAACCTTCCGTTCTTTTCTCCATCCTCGCCTCAACATTGTTCTTGTTGTAGGCTCCCGTCTTTCATTCTTTCTCCAGAGTGTTGACCGCAACGACGTTCGTTTCTCCCCGCACTCACGGATGCATCTGGCCTTCCGTGATACCATCAACTAGTACCTTCACCTAAATCTCCATTCGTGTTCGAGGTTGTCTTCTTCACGTAATCCGGGCAGGAATATTGCAGAGGAGACGAGAGAGCCGCCTTCAAAACTGGACAGCACAGGACAAGGTCGGTATTCCGCAGGCGCAGGTCCCATCTCGTCTTTCCAGATATCACCAGTTTCGGGCAGTGGCGCCACTCTCTCGCTTCTTGAGCCAGAACTCAGCTGTAGTGGATAAGCAAACCGATATCGATTATCACGAGGACTGTCTTGTGGCGGAGTTAGAGTGGCCTGGCCAGCTGGGAAACTGCCCCTTTACCAGCGCTTCGGGTAGAGGTTGGGGTGGCTGGAGTACATGCCATTGGAAACCACCAGCCTGGGCATCACGACAGTCGACTATTCATAGCCCCGAGTTGCACCCTTTGGCCTCCGGTTCCGTGAGCTCTTCAGCCTTACCGATTGTCGACCCAGAGTCGGCCGACAGGCTGAGATCAAGGTCCCTGACGAACCATTCTTATCCTTCTCGCCGGTGCTCGCTCGACTTGTCTATCTCCAGGAGAGTCGGGTTTGATCCTCATCCGACCAAGCCAGCCCTCACCTACAAATTCGAGCCAGACAGCAATCATCTGAACGAGGGCAGCTTGGTGAGTTGCCGCCACCTGTGACAAGCAACATTTGGCAACAGCAACATCCTACTTTTACCTGCCTGCACATCGGGCCTGGATAATCGTTTGGCTCCGCAGCATCTGCCTACCTTCGTTCACTTCGCCAATGCGGGGTGTGTTGACCAGGAGACCTCTCTCTCAACCACTTTCGCGTTACGTCATTGCCTTCGCATCGACCGCGTGAACGCGACGGTACTTCGCGCTCACATTGCCTTGGCAAATCTCTTCTCAGTCTCAGCAACGATCAAGCAGCGCTCACAATCGTCGCTCTGCTTCCACCATCCCTTCATCCCACAGCCCGATTCATTATCCCCGCCATCAATTACCCTTTTACATCAAAACTACACAACGACACTCTCTGATCTCTCACAATGAAGGTCTCGTCGATCCTTGCGATTGGCTCGGCCATCACGCTTGCTTCGGCCTTCTGGCGCATGGAGTGCCGTGGCCGGACAGGCATAGGTCGCATTGACCCTATGGTGTCTCCTGATGAGATTTCTCAGCACGTCCACACCATTCATGGCTCATCCGGTGAGTTGTATATTCAATTATCTTGTTTCTTCAGTTTGAAGTAGAATGAGTGGCTGTTCGGTTTGCTCTCGGGACCTCCAAGCCCGCTGGCACCTTGTCTGCGTGACAAATCCCGGTCGGGTTTCAGAACAAATCAACCATCAAAACCCCCGAGTGAGAAGCTAACCACAAGAATCAATCAGGCTTCTCGGAGAGCGTCCAATATGGAGATCTTATCTCTGCCAATTGCACTTCCTGTGCCGTCACCCAGGATAAGTCTGCTTACTGGACTCCTGCCGTATACTTTCATCACGACAACGGATCCTATGAACTCGTCCCTCAGGTCGGCGGAATGTTGGCGTAAGTAACTTAATTCGAAGACCATAGAAATGGTATTAAAACCTAATCACTGCTTAGTTACTATTTCCTCTTTGCGGATGCGGCCAACCCGACTGGCGGACTCAAGGCGTTCCCTGAGGGCTTCCGTATGATCGCTGGAGACAGTCTCCGCCGTAACTACTCGGTTGCGGGCCTAGATGTGACCCAACCTGATCCCGACAAGTCTTTCTGGGCTTCTCTTGGACAGACCACCCAAAAAGATCTCGCCCAGCGTGCCATCGGCTTCAATTGCCTGAACTATACGCCTAGCGCGTACACTGAGGGCACTTTGTTCCGGCACTATTTCCCTCCCAGAGACTTCCTTGACAGGCAGTGCCTAGATGGTATCAGAATAGAACTCATGTTCCCGTCGTGCTGGAACGGCAAGGATCTCGACTCGGCGAACCACCAGGACCACGTTGCCTATCCCGACCTTGTCATGAACGGTGCCTGCCCTCCAGGCTTTGAGACCAAGCTTCCCGGCCTCATGTACGAGACCATCTGGGACACTTATGCTTTCAAAGGCATTCCTGGGGAATTTGTTATCTCAAACGGAGACCTTTCTGGTAAGTCTAGCGGCGCAACAAGGAGGGTGAGATTTAGCTAACCAGCCTCTAGGATTCGGCTACCATGGTGACTTCATCATGGGCTGGGACGAAGACTTCCTTCAGAGCGCCGTCAACACGTGCCTGAACCCGTCCGGTCGCATCGAGGATTGCCCCCTCTTCACTCTCCAGGACGAGTTTACCCAGAACCAGTGCAGCATGGATATGCCTGCCCAACTCGCCACCGAAACTGTCGCTGGCATGGTGGGTACCCTGCTCCCCGGTGATGTCCGCATCCAGACTGGGCCCGAGCCCGCCACGATGCGTCCGGCTACCGATGCCGCCCCGCCTCCGGCTGACGCCACTCCGGCTATTGTCGATGTCCCCACTCCGACACCTTCCCCGGCTGCAGCGTCAGTGCCAACGTCCGGGACCGATGGCGGTGTCTTTCTTCCCACCCCCACCGACGCGCCGGTGGCTTCGACCGAATCCCCAGAGGGTACCGTCAACATACAGCAGATCGAGCCCACCGCCGCTCCCGAGGCAGCTCCTCCGGCTGGACCAGAGGACGCGTACAGCACCCAGTGGATCACCAACGGCGCAGTGGTGACCGAGCTCATTTGGGAGACGGCCATCGTCTACGTTACCGAGGAGATCACGTCAACCGAGGTGGTCACGATCGGGGGTGCCAAGGCGCGGCGCGATGATCATTGGCGGGCTCACCAAGCTCCCCATGGCCGCCAGTTCCGCGTTTGACTTTGACGTCAAACTGGCTCGGTTTTCCGCGTAGCTTGTCGGGGTTGACAGCTCCTGGGAGCATTTCAGCGAAACAAGCTAACCTTCGTGGCTATAATTTGCTTTGATGTTTTTAAGGGAATGCATTCATGGCGATATCCTCAATGCAGGAGGATCGATCTGCTATCATCAACATTTTGGCGCTGCGAATTCATAGGGCAGGCGAAGAAATGAGTGGCAAATGAAAGTTATGATCTCAGTCCCCTGGTTCTGCCTCGTGCTCCTTGTCTCACTCTGCTGCTGTGCCGGCGTGTATGATGTAGTTTCGAGTGGCGAGCTGGCCCCCCAGCTTTCACTCAGGAGATCTGTGACCCACCGCCTCTCTTAAGGACAAAGGAGGCTTGCAGCGCAAAGAGAGGCTGCTTCTGTTGTGATTCTATCTACCTCGACGACATCATCTAGAAAACGTCGTCCCTTTGAGCGCGCACGAATGTGCCCCTCGAGTCAGTCAGTTGGCGGGGCAGCACATATCTAGCTAATCAAGCCGCATGACTCCCTCAAGGGTCTGGATATCATGATCAAGCATCGGGGCTCCATCTGATTGGAGATATTTTCCCACCCTTGCCCTTTAGAGGCAGAATGTCTCGGAAGTGGAATGGCAGACATCAGTGTTGCTCGGTGTCACTCATTCCAGCTGGTCGCCCAAGCACCAAAATGCTGGCACGAGCATCTCTTCACGGCCTCGTCTCGTCGTCCGGGACACGCCTTCTGCCTCCATCCTTTGTTTGTCCCCCATGTCAGATCACCGACGAACTTGCGCCCTCTGTGATGCATCACACCGGCGCGCGTGGTGAAGTGAACACCAAGTTGCGCTCCACGGACGCTCACATAGGAAGATGTATGGCATCAGCGACGCGCCTGGCCGCAGCTTCATCATGGCAGTCTCACACAGTCTCCGGATGTCCAGAAGAGACGTCAGCTCGTCTCCGGTATACGCCGGCTCGCTGAGCCTTGGCGCCCTCATGGCCATCGTCCTTGTCGGCGCCATCGTGCTCGCAGCAGGCATGGGAACTCTGGTCCTTTTTCTTTCCCGCCGGCGAGCTTCCCAACGCGCTCGCTATGTTGAGGACGGCTCCGGCGAGGATACGGACATCACAGCTATAGCGCCCCGCCCAGCAGTGAGAAAACTGCAGAAGCGAGATGCAATTATGATCGAAAAGATGCGCTCTGCCTCCCCCGTTCCACCGACAGAGGCTGTCGGAGACCGCAACTCGGCCCCTCCGACCTTGCCTCCCCTCACAATCAAGCGCATAAGCTTCAACCCCTTCAGAGCCTCTTGGTCAAAGCCGGCCCCCGCCCACAAACCCAGACCGTCCTGGATCGACGAGGACGCCCTCCACGGGCCAAAGGTCACTAAGCAGGAGGAAGGGAGGCGCAGGTCTATCCGCGAATCCTGGCCTCTCAAAAACATGATGCCGACCCTGCCGAGACTAGTAGGTTCGGGGTCGAGCCAGCAGAATGCCCAGGCCCAGAAAGAGCAGGAGCCTCCAGTGGCCTCCGGTGCGGCCTCTCTTCCGGCATCCCATGACCAGTTGCACGAAATCCCAGCTAGAAACCTCCCACGACCACCAAAGTCGGCTCTCATTGTTCATAGGAGGCAACCTCCTCGAAACGCCATCCAGATTGCCGGCAATGTCTACATCACAAACGACCCCCAGAGGCTGCAGAGCACCCTTAATATCACCCCCACCCGACAAGCAGCCCGGATGTCATCGACCGATTCGACGCTGTCCGAGATTCTCAAATCCACCGAGAGGAGGTTGCAGGAAGGGACGTCCACAGGCGTCGCACGCAGGAACAAGGCGGCGGCGGCAGCGGTCCCGCTCAAGACGCATACCTCGCCGTTGAAGCCATCCACACCTGCCCGGGCATCCCCGCGGCTGAGGTCGAAATCGGCGACTCCTAGCCCCGGAGGCTCCCAACCTATGACGCCGCCACACAACCGCCAGCTTTCGGCCACCTCTCTCTTCTCGGAGCCGGATAGCCTATTTGAGGACCCCCGACCAAGTCCCGTACCCGATGCGCTCGCAAGTTCTGGCCGCAAGCCTCCGGCGCGATCAAGGTCGTATTCACTGAGCAGCTCTGTCTCGTCGTCACTCTCCACCGTCTATAGCATGGATGAGACGCAGGAGGGCACTACCATGATTTCCACCCCGCCGAACAGCAGCCTCCCCGAGCTCCCCCAAATTCTGACCGAGTCCGCCGCCTCGTCGAGCGATCCCTTTCTAATCTCCACATCCATGCTGCCCTCTAGCCCAGGCTCCAGCGGCGACCAGGGCGGGTGGACAGAGTCACACAGCCCCAGGGAGGGGCTGACGTTGAAGAGGCCCCCGAAGCTGAGCAATTCCTCACCAGAACAGAACGCTTCCGTAAGAAAACGGGATGCCGGTGCTCCCAGCCAAGGGTCTCTTGCTCCCGAGTCCACCTCACCTGCGCAAGGGAAGCGCTCAACCATGGGGCATCCAAACGAGTTCTACGATCCGCCCACGCCGCGCGGCGAATGCCTTGACAACTTCGACGTCCTTGCCTCGGCAGTGCGGGCGTCCCTCGACCAGCACGCCTTCACAAGCCCGCGGCCATCGCCATCGAAACCGTGTCTCATCATCACTAGCCCGAGTGACGCAAGCTCTATCCGCACGCTCGCGTCCGGCCTGTCAGTTGGTTATATATCCCCTGGGCAGGTCCTCAAGGCAACTAAGAGTTCGCCTGCCCTCGGCAGCCAAGAGTTTGGGCCAGGAGATATACCCGCTGTGCCGCCGTTGCCCGAATTCGCCAAGAAGAGACTGGCCGAGGGTGACGGACCGCCGTCTCCCACCCGCAAGGCCCACCAGAGGCGCCCGAAGCCGCGTATCAGCAGCACGTCTTCGTCCTTGTACTCGCAGGACACCAAGGACGACCTTGCTAGGTTGGTGGGCGAGACCAACTCAGCGAGCTGCCAGCTAAATGCGCTCGCCGGCATGACCCTGGCGCCGAGCCACGACCCTGTGAAGAGGGAATGTCCTCAGCCCCTGGAACGGTCGGGCAGCGCGCGGCTCGGCCTCGGCGCGACCATTGCAGAGCTCAGGCGCATGAACAGCGCCGTCAGCACGTACAGCACGTACAGCAAGTGCTCCACCCAGGCCAACGATGAAGGGAGCCCAACGCTGCCGGATCTACGTGGCGGTGGCTTCAGTCCCACGCACAGGAAGGGCGGCAGCAAGCACTACCTCTCCATGGGTTCGCCGCCCAAGCCGGACGCCGCAGGTAAGACAGAACCGGGAAGCCCCTCCCGGAGGACGGTTCAGAACAGCGGCAGAAGGCTCTTGCGGCGAGACACAGATCAGAGCGGCAGAAGTATCAGAGGAGCGCCGAGGTTGGAATCAGGTAGCGTCGCCGAAACGGAAGAAGAGATGTTCGGGAGCAGTCCGCTACTGACATTGAAGATGCCGAGGCTAGAGGTCCCCTCGGAGATGAGCGACAAGAAGCAGGCCGGTGGCTTGAGAGAAGGTGACGGCGGCAATCGAGCAACACCCCCCAAGATGGGAATGCTAGCGGTGGACAACGGCGAAGGGCACGGCAAGCGGCTGCTGAAGCGGATCAGCACCGAGAGCCTCGGCCTGTACGACAAGGACGGTTTCTTGATCAGCTCTCCTATCCGGGTCACCTCTCCCGCAAAGGAGCCCGAAACGGCGAGGCGGAGCCCGGGGTTGAGGGTTTAATAGTACATGTTTCTCTGGTGTATTAGAAGGACTTTGTGCTTCATTTTCAGTCTTTTTCCAACTTCCCGGTGCTCAGCGGGTTGCATGGGCCGGGGTTTGCTTACCTTTCAATGTTTCTCTCTTACGCTTCGAGGAGTATTAACTCTCATACCCTGTTCTAGACTACTATTCTGAGCTATTTTTGGGGGGGTTTCGGTAGCACCCGACCGTTTGGCCTTTTTCGAACGCCTCATTCCTGAGCTTACACAGTCGTTTGTAGAATATCTCACATCTGTTGCACCTTTATTCTGTGACTGACCCACGAGTTTGTGTTTCGCTCTGACTGCCTCTCTCTCTCTCTTGCACAGCTCGTCTACTCGGTTTGCAACACGGGCATTGGCGACTTGTTTGGGTATAACTACCCTATGTGCATAGCGTAAGCTCTACATACGGGTGGTCGTTGAGATTGACCCTTGACACATACATAGGGGCAGCTGTCAGCAGCTGCGAGGCGGCCGGGAGAAGCTGCCACTGTTTGGTCCCGAGTTGTCCCCTCAGTCATCCACTTCGTACCCTCCGTTAGTTGCCTAGCAGTCGACCAGTTCCAGATTGCAAAAGGGCTCACCCAGTACTACCTTTCGTACAACTAGGGGTGCTTAGGAAACAGGAAGTACCGTCATATATTGGTTTGCGTCTATTTATCCTCGCCTCCACCTCTATCCAATCTAGCCTAGTCCTCGTTCCCCGCGCCCTAACAGCCCATTCATCTGCACCACTGCGTTCACTCCAACCCCTGGCCCACGATGGCCCCGGTGCCCTCTCCCCCGGTGCCACGCATTATCACTTACTACCAGACCCACCACGATGCTCAAGGCAAGCTCATTAGCCCACTGTCGCTGATCCAGCAGCCCGGCATCGGCCTCACGCACCTCATCCTGGCAGCCATCCACCTTAACGAGGATCCGGATGGCATGACCCTCAATGACCACCACCCATCGCATGAACGCTTCATCACATGTGTGTCTTCTCCTTTGGGCCGTCACCTCAGAGAAACCCCCCTTTCCCCCTCCCTCCCGGGGCGCCAGCACGTTGTCTGACGCGATGCAGTATGGGCCCATCTCCGGGTCCTCCAGGCCGCTGGTATCAAGGTGCTAGGCATGCTCGGCGGCGCGGCCCAGGGTTCCTACGCGCGGCTGGACGGATCTGAGGCCCAATTTGAGAGGTACTATGTGCCGCTCCGGGACATGGTGCGCACGCGCGGCCTCGATGGCCTCGACCTGGACGTCGAGGAGGTCATGTCGCTGGGCGGCGTCGTGCGGCTCATCGACCGCCTGCGCGCCGACTTTGGCCCTGATTTTATCATCACCCTCGCCCCCGTGGCGGCAGCGCTCCTGGACTCGCGCAGGAACCTGTCCGGCTTCGACTACGAAGCGCTGGAGGTGATGCGCGGCAAAGACATCGCCTGGTACAATTCTCAGTTCTACTGCGGCTGGGGGGACTGCAGCAACCCGCTCATGTATGAGATGATCTTGATGAAGGGCTGGCCTGCTGAGAAAGTCGTCATCGGCCTGGTCACAAACCCGGAAAACGGCCCTGGCTTCGTGCCGTGGCACGTGCTTGGCAACGTCTTGCCTCTCATTCTCGGGCGGCACCCGCGCTTTGGCGGCGTCATGGGATGGGAATACTTCAACAGCCTGCCTGGAGGGAGAGAGCGGCCGTGGGAGTGGGCGCGCTGGATGACGGCACTTCTGAAGGGAGAGAGGACGGTGCTTGACGACATAGAGCGGGTGACGGGCGAGCGGGTTGTTGGCTTGCCGCTTCCCACATCCGGTGCCGCTGATAAGAACCCTGGGCATATCGACCGAGCTCCGGCCGAGGTAGACCACGATGACACGAAGGCAGAAGATGCCCCGGTGCCTGATGGATTCGAATATTACTCCGATGGTGGGCAATAGCAGCAAGTGAGAGCGCTACAAGCGCCACAACCTCGGCAGCGCGCCGGGGACACTTGATTCGCCGCAGCGGCCTGAAGGAGCCGTGATGGGGGTGGCTTGGTGGACCGTTGCAGAGGCGGGCCTACATGTCTTGAGAAATCCTCTTTACAGAAGTCCCGCTGCTCCTCGAGAGTTTTGCTCTCTCATGGCATCGACGAGCACGGCAGACAGGCGCCGACGCATGGTATTGATGTAAACAAGCCAGTAAACTGCTCTCCTCCGCCCCGAAACAGGTCTGCCTTGCGAGCCGATGTGGTCGTGAAGAGGTCGTTATCGAGCCTATTGGCGCGTTCTATTCTTGTTCCTACCACCCTCACTCGGTTACGTGCCGATGCCAACCGGTTTTTTTCTCTTCCTATCAGGCCACGGGGAACGGCGGGCACTGTTTCCACCGGAGCCCCTATTCCAACTGAGAAGTAGATTCCGCGACCCAATCTCACCAGCATCTAGATCGCTCTGTGATTCTCTTCTCGGAGTAAAAGGTGTGGCAAGTTTCATCCATCGATGGCGAACCCACTAGGGCCTGCCGTTCCGGGTAGAGCCGCCCGGGGCCGGGTGAGTCCTGAGCTGCAAAGGGCCTAGGCGTCAGAAGAATGGTGGTGGTCGTGGTGGTGGCGGGACCGTCTTGGACCGCTTGCCGATCCCGGGCTGACCACAGGCCATCGAAGCCGGCAACCGTGGCCGCGCAAGCCGCCTGCTCCTTTGATCTAGGTAAGCAGTTTAATTATTTCCTTCCCGATCCGGCTCCCTGAAGCGGGACTTCGGTAGGGCGTCCTTGTTAAAAATAGGCCGCTTTTCATTACCGAGAGGAGGCGCCCTAAGTAAGCAACATGCTCCTGGGCCCAAGCTCCTCGCAGGGCCAGAGCATATGGGGCTCTACCGAGGAGACGTGAGGGGGAGGGGCAATGTTGGGGTCAGCAAGGCAAATTCGGTGAGTTGTGTGGCGACTGTCTAGTTGGACAAAACGACTGATCGACCTGGATGGTACAAGCGATGGAAAAAAAGACATCTTCGCGAAACACGACGTCGAGAACTACACTAGTTAGGCTCAGCTCCTGGAGCCAAGATAACTAGCAACGCCTCGAAGACGCTTTGGGAAGTTTATTCAGGCCTAGTTTCCTTATCTGGGAATAAAAATCGAGCCTGTCGTGTCTACGTGTATCTGACCAATCTGAGGTCCGGGTGCTTTATACATAGCCCGGTTACCCTGCAGAGGTAGCTGCGCAGTACCTAGTAGCAAGGCATATTCGAGGATATTGGAGTCATGTAGTGAGAAGGTTATCTTGACCTGGTAGACGCGCCATCAGTCCCGTCAAGACCCTCGTGCAGGAAAGTACCTTGCGTGAGTATCGATCGTGGTCTATGTTTTCGATCCTCACGAACTCTAGTAGACAGTGAATCACGGCCTTGGGCTGGCTGAGACGACAGCAGCAGCCTGCCTCGTTGGACGTATTTGTTGCCTGGATCGAATCTTAGCGCCTCATGTACTGCGAGGTCGTGCAGGCGAAGTCTACAGGAGGCAAGCCGGACACACCCTCCTCGAGGCCAATACCACAGTTCAACAGGATGTGTTGGCTGCCGACCGGGTGGCCGTCACTCTTGAGACTCAAGATAGCTTCGTAAAATATTCTGGCTCCTGAGGCTCCGACTGATTGATTAGCCCATGGAAGTGCTGGCAGGGGCGGCAACACCTTACGGAGACACAAGCTTAGCCACGAGCCATGTGTCACGTGTACCACCTCATCAGAAAGAAGGTCATAGACATCTCACAGCGAGTGGCGACGGAGACTCCATGACCAATAGCTGGTGGTGTTGTTTGGCACTGGATAAATAATATCTTTCATGGCGGAGATAAGCGTCATCTTCCGTCGCCCTTAAAGGTGCTGGCGCTTGCCGGTCGAAAGAGAAAAGAGAGAGAGAGAGAGAGAGAGATAAACAGTTTACGGCCAACCTCGTTGAGGGACGAGCAAGAGTCGATATTCGCGTCCTCCTCACCGCCATGTTCTCTCAACTCTCCCCTTTCACTGACACTAGTCTCCCCTCTTCCTCTGACCTAAGACCCCCATCATGGGAAAATTCCTGCGTTGGCCATCCACAACCACGCGGAGGAAGCTCGGCCGAGCGCGGAACGACGGGAGGAAACATTGCAGCCAGAGCACTCTCTCTGTCTAACAGGCCGCTGCTGGGATGATCCTGGATGCTATCGTGCTTAACAAGTTGCACGTTGTCACGGCAGAAGCCATTCTCTTAGGGCTGGACGCAGACGCAGCCTTTGGTGGTGGGTTGCTTTTTCAAGGTGGCTTTGATGCCTAACGACTTCCTGCACGCAAGCTAGCCGAACGCGGTCTCGTAAGCAACCCTCTCTTACGCTCCTCCCTGCACATCACCGAATGGGCGCCTGTGGCGCGCTCGCCGCCAGGAATGCTCCTGCTCGCTGCAATGCGAGCGCCCAGATCGCATGCTCTGGTTGTGGCTTCGGCAAGGTCGAGAAGGGAAAGAGAATGATGCGAAACGGGAGGTGCAGATGCAGGAATCGGCTGACTGTCGGCCCTACGGCCTATGGGGGCTCCGAGGGCCCTGGGAGTGGGAGGGTGGCCCTGGATGCAAGAGTGACACTTTTTTCTTAGAAGATTCCAGCCCTACCGGCCGGCATATGCCTCGAACCTCGCTCAACCGCCGCGTCACGTATGCCGAGCGGTGTGACACGAGCGATACCACCCGGCGCTGAGCTCCATGGCGGGCTGCGTTTTGCATACATGGCCGACCGAAGGCCGCAGAGCGTATCACAAGCTGGCGGGCGCGTGGTAGGATTCAGCCACAGAGGCGCATCCGGTGTGCTCTGGCGGCTCTTCCGCCATTGACCCGTCAACTCGGTAGCAACCCGCTAGGGGCCGGGGCCGGGGGGCTAGAGGATCCTGCTAGCCCTTCGTCTGATCTGATAGAGGTAGAGCCGCGGTCGCCAGGACCGCCCGCACCCGTGCAGCCCATCGTGCAGTAGCGTGGAATGGCGGAGGCGGGCTAAGGAGTTCACGGGGTTTGGAGGGATTGTGCGTAAACCCGTGGCGGTGACCGGATGACGGGCAACGTGTTAACTCGCTACTGCCAGTCGAGCTGGTCGAGGGTGTGTCAGCCGGCCGAGCCTCTCAGGGTCCAGTCGCTTACCGGGTCTCCGTTCTCCTACAAGGATTTCGGGGGCGGGAATATGGGGGAGAGGCTATGCCTCCAAGTGCATGCAGGAACTTAGTAAGTCCTCAAAGTCGCGGACGTGAACACGACATCCAGGTGAAGCTTAAGTCGCCTAGCGAGCCCAACGAAGGAAGGTTGCGGGTTGCCCGAACCGGAAACCACGTCGCCACTGACAGTTTCTGGGGCAAAAGGGAGGAGGGGGGAAAGGGAGCGTGTTTGCCTGCTGGTCATGGCTGGCATAGGAGATAGCATGATTCAGCGCCTGCCACGAGGGGCACGATGCCCAAGAGATACGACATAAGGAGACGCCGAGGGAGGGGGGACGGGAAACGAGCATGACCTCTGGCTAGCGCGGCTTGCGCAGTACTAAGAGGAAGCCAGTGGTAAAAGACGCTTAGTGTCCCGGGGGCTGAAATGCACTTGCGCGCTGTCTAAGGCAGCGGCAGCTGTTCGCGAAAGGCTCGTTGTGAGAGCCATTCCAGCCAGGATCGCTGCGGCTAGTCCAAGCGTGTAGCCACCCCTATTTTGGCGCCGTTTGAAATGTGGAAGCCTAGAAACTGGGCGCCGTGCCCCCCGAACACTCGGAATCGCCCCGCGCCAAGAATCCCATGTCACTGACCTACCGCCGCCGCCAAGCTTTCCGCCCCGGCTCGGCGCGGGCACCTCAAAGTTCTGGTAATCTGCCCCCTCCCCCCACCGCTGCACACACTCGCCACGGATGTTCCCCGACAGCGAGACTGCGAATAATAGTGGCGCGTCCAAATTGGCGCTCGGTCACGTTGCCGAGGTGGCCTATGCCCCGTGGTCTCGGCGCACTGCTCGATGCTGTCCGAATGTGACAAAAATCAAGCCATTATGACGTCCTCCTGCTCTCTAGGTACCAAATTGCAGACGTTGTATTGGACCTTGAGGAGCCGCACTAGGGGGGACCGAGCCGATGGGGTGGTGCTGCAAGGAGCTTCGGAGAGGGACAAGAAGCTGGGACCACACATCCCTTATGCACGGTACAGATCTCCTTCTAAGCCCACCTGACGGTGCGGAGATACCTAAGCTGTACATGATCTGTGGGAGCTTTGTACGAAGCAGGGGGGGCTTCCGGAACCAAGCAGCCTGCATATTTCACCGAGCTCCGCCTTGGCCCGCCCGGGGAGCCGCTCCGTCGTCGTACACCGTTGGCGTCCGGCGGCCACCTGGGCCGGGTCGGTGAGATCTTGTGGAGTTTTGCATGTCTTCTTCCAAGGGGGCGATGCTCTCTAGGGTCCTTAGGACCAGCACGCTGAGTAACACTCAATGAAAGAAGCAAGACGTGGTCCATCTTGAAAGCGGGCTGCCCCCCAGGGTATCCGCAGCGAGTTCACCGCATCGCGGACAGGGAGCGGGAGCCTTCAAGACGTCACCGTGCAGTAAGGGGATGTCCTGCCAGGCCCGAGTCTAGACTAAGCCTGACAGATATCAGATGAATGTATGGGGAGGGGGAGGAGAGAAGTGGGAAGTGGGAAGCGGGAAGTGGGAGGTGGGATAATCGTCTCTTGAATGTGCTCTCCGACGCTGCACTCGAAGAGCAGCTTGTTCCTAAGCTAACGACTGAAAATAGACTGTTCCAGAGCATGGGACCGACAAAACCGGAACACTCGTCAGGGGGGTTACGGGGGGGAGGGGGAGAGGCGGATCGCCCGGCAACGGTGCTCCTCCAACTCCACGTGGTTCCCGGGCTGTGACTCAAGATCGACAGCAAGGCAAGATTAGGTAAGGTAAAGAACGGCGATGGCCGTTAAGACGCAGTGATGTGAGATTTGGCGCTGGCGTCGACAGGATGTTGACCTTGGACGGCGACCCAAACGGGACTAGGCTTGGGAGCCAGCCTGCAATGTCAGCAATGGAGTGACGAGAAGATTAGTTTCAAAGTGTGGAAAGCGCAGCGCAAAAGGAGAGCCCAGCCAACCTTGGCTAGCAAGAAAAGTTTCGTTGGTGCTGACAGAGGCACTTCTGTGCGAACACTTGCTCAGCCTTATCAGCAGGTTGAGGCTTCGACCATCTGCCAAGATAGCCCCTCATGTACATACTGAGTACCCTAGCATTTGGTGCATTTGACAGCCCTGCGACGTGCATAGCGCCGAACTCTGTGCGACCTGCAGTGCAGCTGGCGAGGCACAGCATCCTGCCCACCGCTCTGGGAACCCCTCTTGGCATCCACACCTGGCACATCTGCCACAGGCCCCGGGCAAGGGCTTTCTTTTTCGATGGGACCAGCTCGGCTCCATGCAGATGAGGTGACATATCAAGCAGCATGGACAAGCGTCGCGGCCTAGGCTAGCGACTCTCAAGTATCCCGAGCGGAAGTCACAGCCAGGATTCCCGCCCCGCCGTACCTCGTACCCGAGGAGGCTGGATGAGAGACCCCCATAGCCTTATGTCATACTCATTTGGGGGCCCTGGGGGGGCGTTCACCGCCTCGGCCGAAAGAGACAGCTCTTGTGATGCCTTGGGGGGGGGGGGATAGCATTAGAGGATAGTTTCGGGAGCGGTACGGCGACCTGAATAAGCCAGTTGGGAGAAACTTCGTCCGGGTATATAAGGACCACGAGTCTCCCGAGTTGGAGGGCCTGATCTGCTCCATCATCAGCATCAACAACAGAAAACAAGCCTCGATCTTCTACAACCCTCACCAACAAGCTCGCCTTCAAAGCACCTCCTGCTTCTAACACAGCAAACAATCGCAATGGCTGCCACCATGAGCTTCACCACCAGCAACCTCGTTGCCTACGGCCGCTCGGGCTACAACAAGTAAGTCACTAGTTCCACAGACACTGGCCTAGGGTACTAACCTGAACCTCTAGGGATGACAAGGATGATGATGAGCAGGAGAACAAGTTCCGCAACTACGGCCGCTCTGGCTACAACAAGTGAGCACTTCCGGGCCTCCGGGCAAGGCATCCAGGGCGATATGCTAACAAGTGCGGCAGGGACGACAAGGGCGACGAGGAGGAGGAGCAGAAGTAAATCTGAGGCTTATCCTCTTCTCTGCTAGGCTGGGTCCGCTCCGCACCTAACGACGAGCCATTGCAAGCTCAACGAGGGGCCCTGTCCTGTGTTCAAGTACGGATCTGGATATGATGATAGACGATCTCTTTCTATGTCTTTCTCTTCCCACGCTGGCTTTCGCAGGGGATAGTGAAGGGTGGAGTGGGATGGGGCAGTTGTACGATAAGGAGCCGGGCAGTTGAGAGAAGCGAGGCCAGCGCGTTGTGGTTTCCTTTCACGCACTCCTTTGCAGTCGGACGAAAGTCGATGAGTTTCCCTTTGTATCCGGGTGGAGGAGACGAGAAGAGCTGTCTTGAGTCCCTCTTTCTCTTTCTTTCGCTGTACGAGTACTAGTAGAGATAAATGGCCAAGATCTTGTCGTTATCTTTCACTTTCCTACACAGAACCTGCAATCCCGTTAGTCGCACAGCATGGTCAAGAATCATACAAACTAGAGTCTATACTTTTCGAATATGACCCCCAAAACCTCCTCGACATCGCCGGATTCCCCACGCCCAGTTATGCTTGCTAGGCTCATGGCTGCAAACCGCAGGTGTTCCGCAGCGAGAACAATATCCGGGTCCAACTGGGGATCATGAGGGTGCGCCTCCCGGAGGAAATCTTCCAAGTGGCCTCGGCATCGCACGAGAAGGTGCCGTTGTCGTTCGGTCACGCTGAGGAGATCCTGCATATCGCTAGGCAGCGAGGTAAGGCCCGAGAATGATTGGACCAGGCGCTCGATGAGGGCATGAATACCACCAGGGTCGGTTAGTCCACTAGTTGATGCTTCAGCCTCCCTGCACGATATGCTGAGTAGGTGCGCCCCTTGCAGCCCCTCCACCTTGCCGAGCACAGATCCCCGGAACTCTGCAAGGAGAGAGCCCAGCGCGGCGGAGTCACCTGCAACATCGCACTTGTTGATGACAATGAGTCGCTCGGGCGCTCGGGCGGCCAATTGGAGAGTTTCAAGATCATAGCTGATGCAGTGGCCCCCATCGTCAGCAGGCTCAACAGAGGCAAGGGCGATGACGATATCAGAATCCAACGCCTTCTTTCTCGCTCTCCGGATGCCTTCTTGCTCCACGACCCCGATCGCCGATGGCGTGTTCGGGGGCACCTCTTGGGGGCCGTGCGTCTGTCCTCCGGTCCGTATGCCTGCCGTGTCGGCAAAGGAACAGAGGAAGCCGCGAATATCCAGGCTAGCTTCGACAATGTCCCGGGTGGTACCGGCTTCATCGGAGACGATAGATGCCTCCCTTCCCACGACCTGGTTCATCAGAGAACTTTTGCCGGCATTCGGCGGGCCTAACAGGGCAATGCGAATACCATTGCGAAGGAGCTCATTGCGCTGGTTTCCCATCTCGTGCAGATGGATGGAATGTAGCATTTCGCCCACCAGTCGGGTCACGTTGCTCAGTAGCTCGTTGGGAGACTCATCAAAGTGTTGATCCTCCTGGAAGTCAATCAAAGCCTCAATTTCGCCACGGGCGAGCAGCAGCTTCGCCCGCCAGGCTTCATAGGTACGACCCAAGGTTCCGGACGCCCCTCGCACTGCAGCGCGGCGCTGTTGCTCCGTCTCGGCGGACAAAACATCGCCGAGAGACTCTACTTGGGCCAGGTCTAGCCGGTCGTTAAGGAACGCGCGCTGGGTAAACTCTCCTGGAGCGGCATAGCGGATACCACCAGTGCGTGAGCACTTGGGAATGGCTGCCAATGCGGCCTTCACCGTAGCAGGCCCTCCATGCACGTGAAGCTCGAGGACATCTTCGCCAGTGACCGTCTTCGGGCCTGGGAAGTAGAGGACTAGAGCGCTTGCGTCCACAATGTTGACATCGCTCCCGTCGTTTGGCTCGACCAGTGTCCTGACGGCTGCATACCGAGGCTTTGGAAGCGGCTTGTGTGGGCATAAGCCGCGGTACACCTACTCGGGCTTAGCTGGTTGGGGTGTCAGAATGGTGAGATGTGCCTACGTTGATGCAAGAAGGGCCGGATATACGGACAACCGCTATGCCCGCTCTTCCTTGAGCCGACGACAAGGCGTAAATAGTGTCTTGACCGCTTGCGCCATGAAACGATCTTTTCAACGTAGCAGGATGGCCTGCAGCCCTCCAAGCTGTCCAAGAAGACGCTGATAGGCGTCGAAGCGCGTGACGAGGGACGTAATATCGGGGCTGCCACAGGAACGATACCCAGGTGAAAGCGCGACTAGCAGGAAGACTAAGAGCTCCTAGCCCCGGCGCATGTCGAAACATTGACCCAACCACGGCGTTTGCAAGCGAGAACGGGATACAGAGGGGGGTAGGAGATCGTGAAGAAGCGGAGGAAGAAAAAGATATCAATCAGGCTGCCCAATGGAAGGAACAACCACCCTAGCTCGAGGCGTCAAGTATTTCACCATGAAGCACGGGCCACCGCTTCCGTGAGGTCGCCCCAGTCCAATTGGCGCATGCCCAGAAAGGAAATTCCACGAGCCTTTGATTTCAGTCAGCTTGCGTCCTTTACTACCTGAAGCGCCTAGGCAACACTGAAGTCTTGTGGCGCAGTAGGTGACGGAGGGAGCTGCCTCATTCTGATGCTGTGCCATGGTGCTCGCTGTTCGATGGCTAGGTTACGGCTTAATTGTGCCCTCCAAGGGGCATCATTCCCGCACTAGAGCTGCCAAATGACGACAGGAGTCTTCGTGGCCACTCGCTCCAAGCTAAAGCAAGGTACTGGGTGGTTCACGAAACTCATTACTAGGGCCGGGAAGGGAGGGAAAGCTCCCGGCAAGCCCCTCTATTCGCTGGAGATGGGGATGCTACAGTGGGCGGGAAGGCCTCCGTCACTGGGGGGGGCCCCAAAGCCTACTTACTGCCTTTAGCCGTGGTGCTGGTGGACATAGAAGAGAGAGGTGGGTCTCCGAATGCGACGGGCCCCGGCACTGCACCACACCGATCGAGGGTTGGGCTGTGTGTGAAACATGGAATGTCAAGCGCCCGAGACAAACCTTCCAACTTCGAGAACACCAACTCATTCCAGCCATTTCCTGGCCGCTCCGGCAACGAAAGCAAATTTCAGCGACACGACGACTGATTCCTGACCGGTTGAGCAGGCCGCATCCGCAAGCCTTCTCAACAACCCTTCTTCTTTATTTTGCTACCTGCCACTCGTGTGCTCGTGGGCTTTTTTGGTGGGCGCCTGCAACCCCGCATCAGAGCGTCACTCTGCTCTGCTCTGCGCTGGTCATTCTTCCCAATCTCTCCGCTGCTCCCGCCATCGTATCGTACCTCCGCCAGCCGACACCATGTCGTGGTATTCGCAGCTGCTCACCAACACCACCTCGCGCATCACCAATCTCCAGCGCACCATCCTCGCGAGCGAGAACGACGGCGACACCGAAGACGACACCAACGTCTGCCGAGTCCTGCGCGCGTACTACACAGAGAAAGGCCGCTCCTTCCCGGCCTGGTTGCCTCCGGACCCTAAGGCCCCGCCACCGCAGGCACCAGTGCTCCAGCAGCAGCAGGTGGGCAGCCGATATGGCGGGCTCGTCAGCCAGCCCGGCGCCAGCGGTCAGCTGAGCAGTCTGTGGGACAACAATCCGGTCAACCAAAGGCAAGATCCGCAGTCGCTGCGGCAGGGCCGCGGAATGCCTCCCCCCATGAGGGGTGCAGACCCCCAGCAGGTTAGCAGCCGAAATCCATTTGCGAACCGGAATTCGGACCCGCGAGAGGATGTCCAGGCGCGGCCGCTGCCGAGCCAGAGGGCAGGAAGCTACCAGCAGGCGAACGCCTATGGGCGGAACAACAGCGACAGCTCAGCGCCATCCGGTGCTGGCAGTGCTCAGGATCGTCTGAAGCAGAGATTATGGGGGGGAGGAGCGAGGACAGCAAGCCCGGCAGCCGGAGGCCCGTTCCAGCCGCCAGCTCAGCAGTCGAACAGCAACAACAACAGGTATGGCGGCGGCGGCGGCGGTGGAGATTACGAGGATCGCTTCGCGCCAGGAGGCATGTACGACGCTTCAGGGGGCTCCGGCGGCGCATATGGAAACCGGGGAGGAGGGAGCGACAAGCCTTTCATGGCAGCGAATTCCCCCTGGGCGAGCAACGAAAGCGACTATGCAGGCGGCGGCGGCGGCGGCGGCGGTGGCGGCGGCGGCGCGAGAATGGGTCTGCCGGGTGGTCCCAGGCGCGGGCTCCCGACCGGCCCCCGAATGCGATGAAGAGAGACGCTGCAGTGATGGTCGTCCGAAACAAGAGGGAGGATGGGTGGGCAATCGGTCCAGCAACCGAGAGGTGCTAGCACGATTCGTCCGGGCCGTGGAGACAGCACGTGCCGCTCTGGCCTGCAATGTCAGATGCCGGGTACCCTTTGGGTCTACACACACATATCTATTTATCTCTGGGCGGGATGGCCTCCCAGTAGTTGGAGAGTACGATCCGGACCGGAAACGCTCCAGCACCCCATTAGGCCAAAGGACTACAGCATTTATAGAGACTAACCACAGTGCCAGGATGTAGGTAGAAGTCGAGGCTTCGCTTTTAGCAATGCAGCTAGATGATTCCATTCCCATGCCTCGGTGACCGCTTCAAAAGAAAAGACGGTAGTAGAAGACGCAAGACGTTGGTAGCATCATACGTGTCGATAGGCATGATTTGGACGCGGGCAAATGGACCTGAGCAGATGACGACGCTTGAGTGCGCGGAAGGCAAAAAGCACACCGCACGAAGGACGCCCCACAGGTAGCAGTACCCCGGACCCGGCGGGGCGCTATTAGGTGAGTCAGGTAGAGATACCGCTCTGCCCCTCCACTACGTCAACGTCGGCCTTCTCTAGCGCGGGGCCGTCGGCTCAGCCGCTTTCACACGCCTCACATGGGCAAGCAGCATTAAGGTAGTCGAACCTTTTCAAAACTTTGCCCCGCCTGACTCCTCTGCAGCCCGGAGGGACCACATGCGTCGGTAGCCATCCTCGTGAACCACTGTGACGCCGGGTTCGAGAGAGGGAGATCGAACGAGTAAAAACACAACCGCGGCGCGCCTTTTCCCACCATGACGAGAATCACGAAGGCGATGCAGAATCCCCCACCGGCTCAGACCGCACCACCAGCTCGACCGGCGTCTCCTGCCGGAAGTTTGTACGCCATGAGCGACGACGAAGAAGGTGATTACAACACCATCACCCACACCGAGACCGGCCGAGGGGTCAAGCTACTGTTTTCCAAGAGCAAGGCATGTGCCCTCCTTCTCAGCCCGGCAAACCCGAGCTTCCCGCGGAGCGAATGCTGACATCCACCTCCAGGTCTATGTGCACCCGACCCCGTCCGCCAAGGACAATATCCCCGGCTACATCGCGCTGCTCCAGCAGAAACCTGCCAGAAATGGCCGCCCTACGTCCTCGTCCTCGGCCGACCCCCGCTCCACCTCCTCGTCCGACCTCCTGCTTGCCTGGCTCCCGGAGTCGTCCCTCGGAGAGGCAGAGAGCATCTATGTGAAAGTCGATCTTTGCGATGGCGACTCCCCCCCCAGACAGTCCTATCTCGTCCCACCCCCACCGACCATCACGACGAACTCGAGCTCTGTCGGCACCTATGCATTCGCGATTCCTGTGAGCGCTGTCTACAGCCTCCTGGTGCGGCCCCCGAGCCTTGGTTGGTGGTTCGGTAGTGTCATCATCAACAGCCGTGCGGGCGATAGTTTCCCGGCGCTGTTCTTCCACGATAGCGAGTGTCAGAGCACCATTCTGCAGAAGAAGAAGCGGGCGCGGGAAACGTTTGACCCATTCGGCGCCAATGGAGAGATGTTCTGGGGTGGCGACGAGGTGTTGCGCTGGCTACGCCGCTATGTGCGTGTTGAGCGCAGCGGGGCCGAGCCGAACATCTACTTGGTCGAGCCCACGTCTGAGGACAGCGCGGCGTTCGGAGGGAAAGTGACACGGAGCACGGCTGGTACCATCGGCCGACGAGACAGTGGCCTCGATGCCCGGCCAGGAGCGGCACGGGGAGAAGGCTCGGCGGCCAACAGCCGAGACGCGAGCATGGACCCGTTCATGAAGTTTGTGAAAGAGACGGGCTGGAACCTCATGGAAAAGTTTAGTAAAGTGACGACCTTCACCCGTCAGGCTGCACAGGATATGCTGGATAACCCCAGGCTGCCTCCTCAAGTGAGGCGGATGGTTCGGAACCCTGAGGTGCAGACTCTGCAAGAGGAGTTCGACAGTGCTAGGATCTACCTCGCGAGATGGGCCATGGGCATCGCTGAGCAGAGCGAGAGGGACCGCAACCAGAGGATCTGGACCGCACGAGACGTGATGGAGCTTGAGGACACCGACGTCGGCGAGTTTGAGCTGCTGGAGGGCACAACGGGTATGTCTCTCGAGGAAATGAGAAAGCCTGTGACGTTGCGGGAGTGGAACAGTTTCTTCGACCCTCAGACCGGACGCCTATCTGTCACGGTGGATGAGGTCAAGGAGCGGGTATTCCATGGAGGTCTGGACCCGGAGGACGGCGTTCGCAAGGAAGCATGGCTGTTCCTTCTGGGCGTTTACGATTGGTACACCTCCGCCGATGACAGGAAAGCACAGGCAGCTTCGCTAAGAGACGCCTACATCAAGCTTAAGGGCACATGGTGGGAGCGCCAGATCGACAAGGGCGGCGAAGGAGATGACGGGGAGTGGTGGCGGGAACAGAAAGGTCGCATCGGTAAGCCCCCTTTTCTCACTGGCAGCGGGTTTGTAGTTGCTGACGCATTCGGGCAGAGAAGGATGTTCATAGAACCGACCGGACTGTCCCGATCTTCGCCGGGGAGGACATTCCCCACCCCGACCCGGAGTCACCGTTCGCCTCGGTCGGCACGAACGTCCACATGGAGCAGATGAAGGATATGCTCCTGACTTACAATGAGTACAACAAGGATCTGGGCTACGTTCAGGGCATGTCGGACCTGCTCGCGCCCATTTACGCCGTGCTCCAGGACGACGCCATGGCCTTTTGGGCCTTCCAGAACTTTATGGACCGCATGGAGCGAAACTTCTTGCGCGACCAGTCGGGCATGCGCGCACAGCTGCTCGCGCTCGACCACCTCGTCCAGTTCATGGACCCCAAGCTGTATGCGCACCTCCAGACGGCCGACAGCACCAACTTCTTCTTCTTCTTCCGTTTCCTGCTCGTGTGGTACAAGCGCGAATTCAACTGGATGGACATCCTGCGCCTATGGGAGACGCTGTGGACCGACTACCTCAGCAGCAGCTTCCACCTATTCGTCGCCCTCGCCATCCTCGAAAAGCACCGCGACATCATCATGACGCACCTAAAGCATTTCGATGAGGTGCTAAAATATGGTAAGCCTAACCCCGCGGAGCCTTGTCCTTGCTGATCCGACTGCCCTTGACCCCTCCCCACGGGCACGTTTTGACAGGCAATCACATAATCAATATCTTGTAAGCCGCTGACCACACCGTCTACCTCGATTTAGTCAACGAGCTCTCGGGCACCATGGACCTCGACTCGACGCTCGTGCGCGCCGAGTCGCTGTTCAAAAAGTTCCAGCGCCTCGTCGAGGCCATCGACAAGAAGGGGAACTTTCCCCGTCCGCGCAGCCAGTTGACATCGCCAGAGTCATCCTCGTCGCCACAGGACACGACATCCCAGCCGCCCACCTCGCGGGACACCGCCGCGGGCAAAGCCCCGGACTCGCCGAAGAAGGTGATTACGCCCGAGCTACGTCAGCTCCTTAGTCGGAAGGTTGAGATCCTCCCCAGGACGGAGGTTGCCACGAAAGGAGATGGTTTCCCCACGGAGCGCAGGAGGTAGCATGTATGTATTAGCACCCGGGGATCTGATTGGTTAGGCGGGTTTTTTTTGGGGGGGGGGGGGGGGGGTTTGGTGTTCAGGGTACCTTTATTTGAGAACTCCGAATGCAACGGATCACTTAGTCTGCGCCCTTCTAGATGGGCTATGTATGTCAAGGGGCGGGCGTTGGTTGGGCAAATTTATTTTGCACTTGTTGTCCTATTGGGCTTGATGACCACGCGTCGCCAATGCCGCGCAAGCGGTCTAACTGTCTCACTCCGACATGCCACATGCAGCCACCGCCTCGTTTCTTCATGCTCGTCCGTGGCCTCCGGCCGAACGAAAGGCCTCGCCATGTAAAAATCAGAATATGATATCTCGCCTGCTATTGTACAGCCAAATCAAGCCATGCCGTATCGGTCATGGTCCACGCTGGCTACGCCGCCCACACACCTCCGGGCCTCCCTTAGAGCTCATCCCGAGAGTGGCCCTTGCTCGCGCCCTCGAGGTCCTCCATGGCCATGATCTTGACGACCAGGCTGGTCCAGCCGGTAAAGTGCTGCGTGCGCTGGCCCTTGCCCGTCTCCGGGTTGTACTGCTCCCACGCGAACCCTGTCTCCTCCCAGCTCTTGTAGACCGTGTCAACGACATTGCGGCGGAGCCGCGAGTAGAGGTCGCGGGCCGTCTCCTTGTGGGGACCGTCCTGCTTCGCCAGTTTCTGCGAGACGTGGTTAGAATTGCGCAAATGGCTCGGTTATTGGCTTGTACCTAATCTGGCAAAAGCGGGAGAAGAACGGAGGGCTTACATAGAGTTCCGCAATGGCGAGATAGTTAATATTGATCCACACCGGGCTGCGCCAGTAGTTCTCGGCTGTCCCATAGTGCTCATTCTTCTTGCTCAGGCTGCGGAGTCCGAAGGGGCTCCAGAGCTCCTCTTCGTCGCCAAGTAGGGCCAGAACCTTGCCCAGCTTGGGGCTGTCGGGCTTGAGCAAGCCGGTCAGGAAGGGGAAGAGCGAGATGTAACCCTTGTGGCACACAAGCTCGTTCTCCTCGAAGTCATCAATGGTGGCATCGCAGTAACATCCCTCCTTCTCGGACCAGTGCAGGTCGTCCAGATTGTGCTCGATGCCGTCTAGGATCTTGTTCAGCCCGTTGACTTCCTCCTGGAAGTCAAGAATCGAGGCGATGTTCATCAGCAGCTTGGTCATCAAGCCCATCCACGAAATGAGGTCGACGTGCAGCTCGCCGGGGTGCGGGGGCTGAGGGCGCGGGTAGTCATCCAGTCCGCTGGTCAAGCAGTGCTGGACGGTGCGTCCTCGCCAGCGGTAGGCCTCCTTGGTCGAGTAAGCCTCGCGCTCGTACGACTTGACATCACCGGACTGGGTCTTCCGGAACCAGTCGTATTGGCGACGAAGGAGGGGATAGAGCCGTCGAAGGTACTCCTGTCCCACCGACGGGTTGTCGAGCGAGACAGTAGACAGCGGCACGCCTTGAGAGAGATGTTCCTTCACTTCTGGGGCGCTACCGTTGGCTTTGTGAAGCTTCTCGACGAAGGAATTAAGCACCAGGAACAGCGTAGGTGGGTTGGCGTAGTGAGGGTACTGGACCTGGAACTCCGGTGGTACTTTGCTGCGAGCCTCAGGACCGAGAATCTGCTCGCGGCCAATCCAGCCGTCCTCGTCTATCAAGTTGAACCAGCTCTTCACGATCTCGAGGGTGAGGTCAATGTCCCAGTCCGCGATGGGAAGCAGATGAAAGCCTTCATCCCACAGGAAGCCACGGGGGAAGAAGGGCCGGGATGGAATACTGGTGAAGAGCTCGTAAGGTCCTTCCAGCTGCTCCTGTCGGCGGGCCCTAGCCTCGGCAGTCTCCTCCCAGAAACCCTCATTCTCCTCGTCGTATTCGGAGGCGTAGGAGCGATCGACGACACTATGGCCGTAGAAGTAGCCGATACCTCCGATCAGGTTGGAGAACATGCTGCGGCCAAACTTCTTGTACTTCTCGGCGGTAAATGGTGCGTTCAGCTTGAATACGCTGGAGAAGCGCTCGCCGAAAGACTCAGTCGTCGCCTTGATCTCCCTCGTAACGTCGCCGCTGTCGAGGTCCTTTCCGGCAGAAGCGCTAGAGAAGAGGACGTCGAACTCGAAGTCGCCCTCGAAGACCTTCTGAACGATCTGGACATTGCCTTTACCGGGGTTATTCTGCAGCGAGTATACCTGCCAAGGCGGTGGCGCATTCTCCTGGTTGTACTTATGTCCTTCGGCGAGTATATCCACGCCCTCTTTGAGCTGCTTAAAGATGATCGGCTTGGCTTGCCAGACGACCTCGTCCGCGTACGTCAGCGATTGGACCACCGTCTGGCCCGGACCGCGGAGATCGGAGATTTCGTGATCGCTCGTGGGCTGGACACCGGTGCCCTTGGTGACGACAAGCTTGTAGTTCCCGAGGCTCTCGGAACGGCCGTTGAGCGTCACATCCTCTGGGTATCCGAACTTGTCCTCGCTCTCGGCGGCTTCCAGCTCGCTCCCTAGGCCCTCTTGGGTGACGTACATAATCAAGATGGTCTTCCTATCCTGGGGCGCATCATCGTGGAGCTTGCCCTTGATCCGAGCAGCCCAGCTACCGCCGTGGGAGCCGCCGGGAATTTTCACGAAGGAGGTTGTGATGTCGATGCTGTTCTCGGTGTCGTGAATGGACTGGACGCCACCAGCTCGAGTATCGAATTCGTCCCAGCCATAGCCGTGCATGCCCTCATTCTGCTCACAGGTGTATCGGATGGCTGCAACGGAAGGGTCAGCTGGGACAGGACACAGCGGTGGACAGGTGCTCAGGGAGGCATACATTGCTGGAAGTCATCGTACGTCTCGATCTTGCCCCAAAGCAGAGCGGCCATCAAGCTCTGTGGTATCCTTGGGCGGACGCCAAAGTAGAGATTGGGGCGGTAGGGACCCCATAGCAAGCTTTGGTTGTTTAACCTTCCAGCCTCGCTGATCAAGATGGACTCCCCCTCAGCGGCGGAAGTTCCCCAAGCAACGGGGGCGAGGGCGAGCAGGAAGCTCAATTGGCGCAGAGACGCCGTGAGCATGGCGATCGAGAGCTCCCCTGTGCGCAGGAGAGGAGCGTGGATGCACGAGATACAATGGTGAGTCGCCGCCTCGTCTCAGCAGCAGCGTTCGCGGGGTCGGAAAGCTTGTGATTTTAGATCTGGATGTTTTTTTGTGAACACGTTTGAGCTATCACAAGGCTGACGGCAGACAGGCGGCAAGCTGCAGGGGTCCAAGCTAGTTGTGGTGGGGCCTTGGAGACCCTTGTACCCCACACCATGGCTTGCCGCCGTTTGGGGCCGTCAGCGCACTACACGGGGCCTTGTTCTCTGGGTGGCGTCTCTACTAGATATGCTATGGATGGAATAGGAAGGAGATCAAGATGCTTGAAGCCAGTAGCCTCATCACTGCATTATGTAAACAAAATGTTGAGCTCAAAACATACGCATAATAACACCCGTAGCCAACTACGAGGTCCACCGGGGCTAAAGTCAATGAAGGGGGACAAAGAAAATAATCGCCGTGGGGTCTGAACGAACATTCTATCTGTGTGGTCCTTCTCGCGCGAGCCGTGGGTATTCGCTCTGGTATCCCTTCTGGGAACAGGAGGCATCGCAATGTCTCCTTGAGCACAGGCTCTGCGCGTCAACGTGAAACGTATTCTGGGCGATAAAAGTTGAAGGGGGAAAGGGGGAAGGGGGAATTCCTCCTCTTGCGGGCGAATGAACCATCAATCTGCGACTGCAACTTACTTATGGATCGTGGTGTTCCGAGTAGCCCGGGTTTGCCGTCCCATAACAGACGCCGCGTGGCCAGCTCGTGGCGTCTGTTCACCGGGAGGTTTGGCCTACTCTTCCCTGCTCTTCTTGTGCTTCTTGTCCTTCTTGTCGCTCTTGTCCTTCTTATCCTTCTTGTCTTTCTTGTCCTTCTTGTCCTCCTTTTCCTTCTTGTCCTCCTTTTCCTTCTTGTCCTCCTTTTCCTTCTTGTCCTTCTTGTCCTTCTTCTTCTTGCTGTCCTTTGTGGCTTTGCCACTCTCCTCCGCCCGGGTCCCGAGCTCGCCATCAGTGGCTCTGGTGGCTTGGGTGGCGTCGCCTGTGTCCCCCTCCTCTGCATCCTCGCGATCCCTGTGCTTCCCCTTCTTGTCCTTCTTGTCTTTCTTCGGAAGCTTCGGCTTCTCCAAGGCGTGGGGAGCCTCCGGGCCACGTTCCGCAGCGGTCTCCTCGCCAATCGAGGGAGGCGACGTCATCTCGACGTCGTCCTCGGCCTGCGGGTTGGCCCGAGGCGACCCCCCTTCGGTGTGCACCGAAGCGTAGACCCCGGCAATGGTGGCGCCTGTAGTCTCGTCCTTGAGGATTTGCCAACGGGGCGCCTCGCCTCGCTTTGACCGTACAAGATGGGCATATCAGCCGCACGATCCGATAGGGACAAAGGCCCAGGTGGTTTGCACGTGTCTCATGGAGACGTGCGAACGCCACCGAAGATGGGGGGACGAAGGGGGGGGGGGTTGTCTCACCGGTGGGCTGGCGGTCAACTCAGCATATTGTGCGCGGGACTTCTGTGCCTCGAGAAGAAGCAGCCGGGCCTGCTCCTCCAGCTTCTCAGCACGTAGCAGTGCCCTCTGGCGCCTCCTCTCGGTCTTTTTCAGCTTGTCAGCCGCCCGACGTTCGTCGGCCCACTTAGCAGCATGCTTGACATTGTCCTTGCGTGCCTTTTTTGCCTCGGCCTTGGCATAGTGCTGGTCTCGGCGGGCCGCGGAACGACCAGCACGGAGCTGCTCCGTGCGCTGTCTGGCCTCCTCTGGGGAAAGAGGAGAGTTATGTCAGTGACGGTGACAGGTGGCATCGCTGCTGGGGCGCAGTGCAGGGGGGGGGGGGGGAGGCAATATGCATTAGGGCAGAGAAGAAGGAAAGGAGTGTCGGAGGCGCCAGACCCGGAAAGATGGGTGGGATGGGGCCAAGATGGGCTGGACCGGGTGGGCTGTGAGTGCGTAAGATGTGCAGGGTAGGATTAAAGGTTCGCAGCTTATGACGAAGACTAGCTATTACTAGCACGGCGCATTCCGCAATACCGGGAACACAGGTAGTACGTGGTAGGCAATCTATACGGAGGAAAAGGGGGCCGGTGAAGTCGCGTGAGCGCGAGTGCGTCACGGCTGTCGCATACCTATGAAGGCTTCCTGGAGCCTCAGGCGGGCCGGATCGATTTTGACCCAACTCGGATGGGCACCTTGGGTCGCGCTAGGGTCCATGGCCGCGACGGTTCGCGATCCTGCCTATCGGAGCGTGGGTGTCGAGAGAGGGCGTTGCGGTGCAACTCCGGTCGGTGAGTGCATCCAGTCGGCCGGCGGATCCCTGTCGATGAGTGCCCGGTTTTTGCGCGCTGGGGCGTCGTCAAGAGGGCGAAGTTCAACAATCGCGCAAACGTCGGGCGCGTTATGAAGCCTCGGACGCCTAATTCGGGGAGATTCTGCCGGGCGGTGAGGACTTCAGCCCAATCACGCTTCTGGCAGACCCCTATGGCTCATCTGATCGCCATTCCGACAAAAGTTGGCGTCCAGGGTGGGCCCCACCTCATCTCTCGTCTGTGCTTGTGTCGTCGCGGGCCGGTGTGTGGGAGAGAGTGGGCCGCTGCTCCTTCCGCTGAGGATCACCCCACCCCCCCCCCCTTTTCCACCGTTCCATCCAGTAACAGGTACTGATGTCACTATTTGGGAGCATCGGAGGAGCGATTAAGTCCCCCTGGTCCCCTCTATCTGCCACATGGATTTCAGCCCGGCAGTGGAGTGACGGCTCTTGTTTCGCGGGCTGAGTGGGGCATTTCGCGCCTTGGAGCCCTTTCGGGCAAACGCCGTTTTGGCATGGTAATTATACTCATCTAGAGTCGCAGCGTGCACTCGGCCTCTCTTTTCTGCCCATCTCGGTCGTGAATCGGAGATCGAAATAGACCGGTTCGTGGCGCTCTGGCTCGGGTGCCAACCGAGACCCTCCTCGCTTCCGCCCTCTCAGGCAGAAGGGCCAGAGTCAAATGTCGGCGCACACCGCAACATGTTGTACATGGCGCACGCGCGCTTTGTTATCGGCAAATGGCCGGCACATAGAGAGTACCAAGGTACCAAGCGTTAGCAATGCTACTTTGCATCGAGCGTTGTTGCATCATACCGCAATTGTGAAGCCGAACCTGAGCCAGCCCTTCGGGGCACCGTTTTTGCGGGTCGAGTTCACCCCTCCTCTACATAGTACCCTCCTCCAGTGCCTTACATGGTATTTTCTGCGTTGCTTCAGCGCTGAAGGGCTGAGCCTAGGTACTGTTGTACAGGCCCCGCCATCCCTACAGTACCTACCGTTCGGAAAGGTGGGTCTCTGTAATCCTAAATAGGGACTAGGGCAGAGGCTATGTTTCTGCGCGGTACCGTTCAGTGTAACCCTACCCTGGCCGTCGCATGGGTCTAACCCGATATAGATCAAGCATTGGACTAATATGTGGGTCTGCCAGTCACGTTTTCTCGCGTCGACTATAGATGCATAGCGGGAATCCTGCCTCTGCTATAGCGAAGTTTCCCCCCCCCCCCTTTCCCCTCCGGGGTCCGGCCCCAACCCACTGTTCAGACAATCGGCCGCACGAGCCCGGCCACAGCTCCGGGGGGCCGGCCGGCGTAGAATCATCCCGCTTCCCAGGGTGCGACAGCTGGAATGCAAGGACCAACGTTTTAGAAGCTTCCACTCGTTCGTTTGCTGCCCCCCCCTGCCCTTGCCCCCCCCCTAACCCCCCCTTGCCCAGGACTACCAGATAATTAAGGTTGCTGCAAGTTTACGAACCGCAGAACTACTTAGATCCTTGCGTTGCGCCGCGGCCAATCCGGGGCGCCCGCCTTGCCAGGCCTTCCCATGTTCACACCTCCCACAAACCTATTATGGTCAGCGGGGTGGCGCGAGGGAGGCTCGGAGGACGGGGACATCTGCACTGTCGCACTAGGCAGGGAGGATGAGGGGCACTTTGGAGGCTGTCCTTGGGACCGTGCATATCGGCACTGGTACTACCTTAGCTGTCTCGCCGTCTAGGCATCAATCCGCCCTAGTGGCCCCTCCCGCTGGGCCTCGAATCGCGAGGGCACGTAGTATCTGGAGCCTGTTTGCGCACGAAAAAGACGGCAATACTACTGTGTCCGGCCGGATTGTTTCGCAGAGACCCAGCTGGAGCCTCCTCTTCACGGTCCAACCCCTGGTCTGCCCTGCCCATTGTAGAATCACCCCCTCCAGCCGGCGAGCCCCCTCCCGTCTATCGTTCCGTACGTTGATCTTCTGAGCGCTGTGGGAGAGGTGCGCTCTGGTGTAGAAGCCAAGAGCCCATGTGGGATAATGTGGCATACGTGGGCGCTAGGTACTTCCTTCGTGGTATGATACCCGAACCGCATGTGGGATGCGGGCCCATGCGCCTCTGGCGAATGGCAGCGGGCCTTTTCTCCAAGGCCAGGCAACTGACGCATCTCCGACGCAGCCAGAGACAGAGACACGCGTAGCCCGAGCCGGCGATGAATCATTCAGCTTGCAGCAAACACTAGGCGCAATTTTTTCTTTCTTTTCTCGTGGTTCAATGAGTCGTTTCGTTGACGCTCAATCTCTTGTGGAGAGGGTCTCGCAGTGTCCCTGTGGTCTCTGCCTATCTGCTAAAGTACATGACGAAAGAGGGGGGAGCGACCACAACACTGATAAAGGGGTATATGCACGAAGGGAAGAGTACCCTGCAAACTCAATGCTCGTAGCCGTGTGTGTCTAACCCAGGCTATTGCATCACCAAACAAAGCACGCTCTCGTAAAGCCAACCCGCTATCCTGCCCTCTCTGTTCGTCCCAGTCCCATCATGCAGCCGTGAAAGGATTCGTCTATATTGACTCCTGATCTTCGTACTTCTGTAGTTCCCTTGGTTAGCCTCTGGAAAGACTCGGTGGTGTGCTTCGCCCCAATAAAGAAAACGTACCCAACTAAATCGTGTCGCCGCTATTCGGGTCGAAATAGCCGTAGTCGAAGGTGGGGTCCTGGTAGAACGCCTGGTCTTCACCGCTGCTACTGGTGACCTGACCGTAGGGGCCTCCATAAGCGGGACTCAAGAGCTGGGGATCTACTCGATCAGACAATCGGCGGCTGCCTTGCTGGCTGGCATACTGGTGACCCTTGGCGACCATGAAGCCGACGTTCAAGCCTCCCCATGGAAGACCGGAGGGCTCACTATCCGACACGAGAGCGTCGGGGCCTGGGATCTCGTAGGAAGCTCCAGCTAGCTGCTGATTCTGCTCATCCCGCTGGGCACGCTCCCGGTTCTCACGAGCCTTCTCGCCTTCATAGGGAGGGTTAGCACACTCATTCACTTACCCTCTTGGGATGAGAGGGGGTAGAATTGATAGGAGATGATGGACATGATGACATGAGAAAAGCACTCACGGAATTTGCGCTGGGCGATCCGGTTCTGAATGCGGCGTCTCTCCTCGGGCTCGGTAACGTCGGTCCAGTCGTCGGATTTGTGATGCTTGCTCTTGGGCGTCTTGTCCCTCCGGGACGAGCTCTTGGATGATCGTGACGACATGGTGGACTGTAACTCTGTCTCGGTGTCCGAGCCAGAATAGTATTCTATGTGCTTGGACTTGCCTTTCTTAGAGCGGACGGCGAGGGTGCTCTTGGACTGCTTAGGGGTGGCGGGCAGTTGGTCCTCTTCAGGATCAGTTCCGTAGTCGTAGACCTCGACAGTTGGAACAAGGTAGGAACCCTGGTCTTCAGGGAGTTGGGATGAGGACATTTAAGTAGAAGAGGGGGGGTAGGGCTGGGCTCACTGGCCAATATAAACTCGCTCCCACAGTCTAAATATAAAACTGCCTGCCAGTATCTGCTCCTGCGGGAGATGATAGTTGACTGGGAATGGGACGGGTTTGCTGCTTTCTCGTGTTTCTCGGTTTCGACGCCGATGAAGCACCCGTGTCTTTTATACTCACGAGGAGACGGGCAGGCAACGAAAGGGGCAAGAGAAGGCAGAAAGGAGAAAGCCTGAGCAGTGTCAACAAAGTGTCAGAGGACGATGATTCTGTCCGGCCGTCGGTGGGTGATTATTGACCTGAAACGACGAAACTGGAAAGATTCTCTGGGGCTGAGTGCGGAGGAGTCGACGACAATGAACCTCGTTCTCAGGTCTGTACCAGTTAGGAATCGTCTGCCTTGTGTGAGTCGTTGCGCCGGGTTGGGTAAGGTGAAGAGGAATGACGCGCAACGGCGACCGGGACTCGTATAAGACGGGGAAGACCGAGGCTTGATGGTGGATGTAGGTAGCGAAGAGTGACTGCCGGGCAAGGTGACGCAGGGCGTCAATATTAGAGCGACCAGATCCGGGACAGTCATTGAACTCCATAGGGCGGCAGGGTTTTAGCGGGCTCGGTCGTCCAATCCACCCGTTAGGGAAACGCGGGAGGACGTGTGAAGGAAGGTTGGCCCGGCTCGTGGGTGTGTGTAACTGCCCTGGGGAGGAAGCGGAAAGGGAAGGGGGGAAGGGGGGGAGGGGTGTGTGTCCAGCGTAAAAGGCGCTGTACCTCTCTCCCAGGTCAGGCCCCCCCCCCCCCGGGACCCTTCTCCCTTGCCCCCCCTTCTTGGGCCCGCCGGTGCATGTGTGCAGGGGCAATGGAACAGACAGCACGAATGTGCCTTGCGGTGTACGTGCTGATGCAATTGGGAACAGGGCTCATGGAGCAGCCCTGCGTACCCATGCGGGTAGGGGAAAGGGAACGACAGATCTGCTGGAAACAGACAGCAGCAGGGGTGACCCCCCAGCGCCAGCAGCTAGGTGTGACTGCGTGCTTGGCGTCAATGGGCAACGGTAAGTGGGCTGGAATCTGCCAGACATTAGGTAACCAGGGGAGGCGGCCAGCAGAGTAGCGCATCTGCCACAGTGCGTCGCCGAAACCGAAATACGACGAGATCGAACCAAGCTTGCCAAGACAAAACAGACAGGGATATTTTTACCCAAGCTTTTCTGCCCTTGGCCTATTGGGCTTAGTTGATCGACACCCCTCCACCCCACCCAAGGGGTTCCCTAAAAAGCACCCAACGGAAAATTGTCCTAAGCAAACCTACTCAGGTGCTTGGGTTGTGACTGGCACAGTCCCGACGTACTACCGCCAAGTCCGATGGCCCGGTAATCAAAGCGGTGGCGCCAGCACAGTAAAGGTAAACGAGAAACTAAAGTGACAAAAGGGAAACCATAAGAAAGAAAGAAAAGAAAATAAGAAAGTTGCGCCTCGGGACCCGGTGTGAGGCGTGGCATGCTGCATGGACTTTAGGTTTGGCCCAAGCAAGCTGCACTTACTTACCCACCCCTCCCCCCTCCTCCTTGTGCCCCCCGCCACCTCGCCCGCGACATCGCCATGTCTGTGGTTCAACGTCTCGCCGTTGTATGGCGCCTATTTCGGAATAGAGGGGCGCTTCGGTGTTGGCAGGAAGACTAGTCCGCTCCAGAAGGCGGGCCAGTGAAGCCACTGCCGCGATACGGACGGGAAGGCGTGGCGTGGTTGCGATCGGGGTTGAAATCCACCGGTTGGTCCAGATAGGACTCCGCCGGTCTGCCATGCTGAAGGTGTTCTGTGGTCCGGTTCGTTGAATAATCATAGAAGCGGATGAAGAGCTGAACTCAAAGTCCCATCTAGATTGGCTGTGTGTCGAGCGTGCCCAAGTATGGAATTGAGGCTGTGTGATCTGCACGTGCCATTTTGCGGCTGCTGCAGGCGGGTCCTATGGGACGACGGGAGGTAAGGCTAAGGAAACATGTAACACGGACTCATATCTGCAGCGCTGCTGGCGACGGCAATTCTGCATCACGTCCCTAGGAAGAGGGGTTTTTCTGCTTGCATTGTAAATAGTGCCTCGCGGGTGAAGGGGGCTTGCCGTACACGAGCCCACCCTCGGGAAATGCATCCGTTTCTTTCGGCTCTCGAGGCGGACTTCGAGATTCATCCCGGATCTGCAGGTGCAACGGCTGCAAGGACGACTCAACGACTGGACGAATGGACGCGGTACCGCTCTCTGCAGCGCTACCGGCGCAAGGATCGCGTGGGAAACCCAAAAAAATTGGTTCAATAGGTGGCTTGCTATGCTGCAATCCTCTCGCCCACGCTTGTGGAGAACCGCCTTGTCGAGGCTCCATCCGTAGCTGCTGCTCTCTTGCCCATCATCTCCGATGTCCATGACCGATGTCCATGACCGACGTCCATGACCGACGTCCATGACCGACGTCCATGACCGACGTCCATGACCCCGACGGAGCTCTCTGACAGACTGCAGACGAGAGAGCATGCGCAGAAAATAAGCTTAAATGCACCTCTCGTGCCAGGATCCACCTTTACCCTGGATGCAGTCCCATCGCCAGCCTGATTCTGGACGTATTTCTCGAGCGCACCGACGGAGGCGGCCTTTTGGGACTTTGGACTTAAGACTTGGGGCTTGGGACTTGGGCCCGCCTGCGAGTCTGGGTATAGGTTTGGGAACCTCGGGTGGCGGATCGTTGATCATGATGAAACTGGCTGGATATTGTGCTGGTAAAAACGGTCGCTGGCCAGGCCAATCTCTGGGCGCCGCTAATGGCGGCCGTAATGGCGCCCACTCCCGAATTAGCTGTGCCTGCCATTTCAGCTGAACCTGTGGTTGGCCGGCTTCCACCCCCTCCAGGTTCCCCCAGCACGTAGTCTAGCACACATCACAGCGAGGCGCGCGTGCACCCTGCCGTGGCATGTACAAAAAAAGGTGCATGTGCCATCTGCTGGGGCCCTGCCCCCGCCAAGTGCAACCCGTCCTAGCAGGGCCACCCTCGCCAGGCCAGGACAGCTGTCGCAGATAGCGGCAATTAGAAGGAGTCGCAAAAAGCAAGACGAGAGGAGAAGCGGTCGGCTTTCAGCCTGACCTGAAGTCCAGCAGAGCAGCAATGGGTACAAGACCCGGGTGAAGGAATAGCATACCCCTGTTTCCTAGAAGTTTGGGGTCTAAGAACTTCAGAGCGGGAACCGTCCAGGCGGTGTTGGGTCAGCTTTGGAACTTGGGACGGGGGTAGAAGGGTGGTGGGGCCGGTGTCAATCAGCTGGGTAATGAGACAAGATGAAGAGCCCACCCACCACCTGGAAAGCTTCCCGCATACCTGCTACAGGCTGCAAAGAGAAAATTTCAGTGGCCTGCAGACAGGCAGTCGTCGTAACCCAGCCCTCTAGGCAAATGGGTAAGACTACTAGGCACTCACAGGGGAAAGGGGTGTAAGGGGAGGGGCCGTGACCCGAGAGGAGCGATAAGAAAAAAAGAAAAAAAAAAAGCCTTTCCCATCTTTTCGCTCGTAACCGTCGCCTCGGTAAACGACGTCGGCCAGGCACGATAGGCAGTCGATGCGCATTGACAGGAAGGGCGTCGTCACTGGCCAGCGCGTCGAGGTCGCTCGTTACACGGCCGATGACGCATATCTGTGCAGACAAGGTCATGTGGCACTTGTGGGTGTGTGTGTGCATCCCTTTCCCCCTTTCGAGCCATCCCACTGGGATGCCGAATTAGCACGCGGAGCAAATCGATGTCTCCTTTGTCGAGACGCTGTCTCGTGGGACCGCTTTTCTCCCACTGCCGGCCGTGTCGCACTTACACAGGCCTTGGCGGCACCCCCCTCCCTCACGCCCCCCCCTTCTCCTCCTCCCACACACCCCCCAAGGTCGCATCGTTTCTCTCGGGTCGGCTGCGGGTGCTGTGCCCCTCCTTCGCCGGCCCCGTCCTGGCAGACCCCAAATGCGACCCATGCTAGACAAAACGGATCCCTAGGAAAATATCTCCGTACCTGGGCCTTCGAGGACGCCCAAGCTGGACCAAGAGCTGGGAGGAGGATTTTGAGATCACCTCGGTGTCCCTTCCAGCCGGCCGGGACGAGCGCGCTTGCAGCCGACGACCCCGGGCAACGGGTGACGGGAGCGCCCCGGCCCATCGAATCTGCCTTACGAGGCCACGAGAAGACATCGTGCGACAGGCAGGTGGCGCCGCCCGGTGGAAGCACGAGCAGTCGCCTTCGATTCGACCATAGGCGCCACAGCTAGCTATAGCGCGCATCCCCAGTTCCTCCGATTCGAGGTACCCAAGAAACAAGGTACCCAAGGTACCCTCCCCTACCCCACATCCTTCTCGAGCGGTTCCGTCAAATGGGGCTTAGACCGCTTTTTAGGCCTTGGCACCTTAGATGCGCCCCCGCCAGTAGCAAAAACCGGGCGGTGGGTCGGTAAAAGTTCAGCCGCACGAAACGGCCTAACAATCCAGTGGTTTGAGGTGAAGAGGATCCTTGCCACACCCGCCGCCAGCGCCATGCCGTTGATTTAATCTCTCCATCCCACACTGGCCCCGCGCGCCCTTGTGTGACGCACGCGGTTGCCGGCGGAGGTGGTTGATTGCTAGCCGGGGGGAGGGGTCGGGAGGAGGGGGACAAAGAGCCCAACACAGAGAGGAAAACCGGAACTGGGGCGTCGGGCGTCGGGCTCAGGCGTCAGGCGTCCGATTCTCCCGGCCCTCCTTCCCCTCCTCTTCCCCCACGTCGCCCAACCTGAAAAGAGTTTGGGGAAGCTCGTATACCGACATCAACGGTCGGACCAGCTCGACGGCAGCATCTGTTACGGCCAAGAGAGAGCAAGAGAGCCTCGGCAGGGCTCTTGATGGAAAAAAAAAAAAAAAAAAAAAAAAAAAAAAAACTCAGGAGGATCTCGAGACCAGGAGCCTCCGACATCATGCATAGAATCGAGATGAATCCAGAACCGGGCCTCGCCTGACCGACGAGGTTGAGGCTCCAGGGGCGTCATCAAACCGCTGGGTTACGCCGTCTTCCGTCTTCCGTCTTCCCACGGACTGCGCGATGAAAGGAGGGGCCCGAGCGTGGGAATGAATGACGGGAAACAAAGGCCAGCAGAAGGCGACGGACAACCCGAGGATCTAGAGCTCATTGAGAAACCGGCAGATCCCCCAGCGACGATCGTGGCGATGACTCACCTCTCCCGGAAGACCGGAGGAAGAGAGGCCCCTATCTCGACCTCTCGGGTTGAAGAGAACGTTCCTCCGGGGATGTGGCCGTGGCGCCCGTTCAACGGGACCGCTGCAACTGCAGCACAAGCAGTCCGCGTCGGTCTGGAATGCAGGCCCGGTCTGGCTCCCAGGCGCGGGGCAGCTTGCCGGGCGTCCATTACCGGAACCCGC
>MU270121.1:79927-162594 GCA_021432635.1 Thozetella sp. PMI_491
CTTCTCTCGTTCGCCAGTCCACCAGCCGCCGGCGTGAAGTCTCTCCGACTCTGCTCTGACAACAGGAAAAGGGGGGTGTTCAGCTGCCAAGACCGTCAGTTTCTGGTGGCCGAGGGTTCCTCGGGAACCATTGCCGCCTCGCAGGAAAAGAGCGACATAAAAGATTGAAAAGGTGACGACGGAACGCTGTTCATGCGTGAATGCTTGCCCGCTCCCTCCTCGTAATTCGTAAAGGGAGGGGTTTGGCGCGAAATTTCCAGCTTCCAATGGCTGTGATGCGGCCTCGAGGCGGCACGACGGCTTCGTATCTCGTACCCAGCCTTCGAAAGACCCTCAGACCTCTCCAAGGCCTCCCCCTTCCCCATTCTTCCCTTCCTAGGAGCTCCTGCGCAATATTCCCACCCAGGATCGCATTGCCTCTCTCCTTGTCCTCGCAGAGTCGATCGGGCGGAAAACCAATAGGTTGCGCCTGTGGCCATCTTGTTCGGCTAGACCGACATGGTTCTTGCCGCTCCCGTTGCCGCTGTCATCACATAGACAGATTTCCGAGGGACGAGCTGGCTTGGCCGGGCCGGTGGCGAGAGATTAGAGCCTCCTGAGGGCGGGCTAGGTTGGTGGAGGAGCAGCTTCGTAGGTCGCCTTCAGTAGGTGCGGAGTCGCATTGCGTCCCAAAGAGCGGCCTGCGGCGCGCGAGCTGGGAACCAAGTTAGGTTGCTTGCATCCTAGGATCCTGTCGGTGTTTGTCGACAATTGCGGACGACCTGAAGGTGAGGATGTGCCGACCTATTATATAAAGACAATTGCAGCCGCTCGAGGCATGCCTACAACCTCGTTGTGGACGGCCGAGTGCCGGTGTCTTTATGGTGCTCAGAAAAGGACTTGAAGGACGGGATGGCTACGGATTTTGGGCATCGTGGGAATGCTCAGCCTTATAGAGGCGCCAGGCTGCCATCAAAAAACCTGGTGTGCGGCTTCCAGATTACCCAAAACGGGGGGGGATATCGGTCCTTTTTTTTCCTTTCCTTCGGGGCCATTGGAGTAAGAAGCCAATGCATTGCATGAAAGCACGAGCCCGAGCTTGGTAGTGTGTAGGTGTGGAAGAAACTCTTAATACACGGCGTGCTGGCCGACTCGGCCTCCGTAACTTTTTGTTGGTCGGCCAATGAAACCCGGAACCGAAAGAGAGGTTTATCCACGGGAAGCCGGCCGGCCGAATGTTGCAGGCAAATTATACAAAAGTGGCTTGATTACACGACACTGAGTCAACGGGAAGGATTGTCTTTTGTCAGTCGGGTCTGATTCTTTTGGCCTTGTCTCCGAGAGAAAGCCATGATGAGTGCCGGCATAATATGGGGCCAGACGCAGCTTTCTGGCATACTGCCGGCCTTTGACTCCAAGATTCTCTTTTGCATCGTGAAAATGCCCAGCTGTCATTCGTCCGAATACGATCATGCAAGTAAGGACCATGCATAAAGTGCAGTGTAGTCCACGCCGCCGCAATCAACAGTGACAAATACCGACAACTTTATGTCATCGCCAACGAGCCTCAAGTGGTGTTTTTTTCTTTCGCCGATAGGAGTTGCTCTAGATGGCGTGGATGGCGCGCGGAGTTGCTGACGCCTGTCGGGGAGATCCATGACGCCTCGCAGTGTCCAGAGACCATCTGATAACCCTTGGTATTATCCTGCAACACCAACGCACGCGGACGCCACACCAAGCCAAGTTGCGAGACCGCGGACGGTGAGGCGCCTAAGCCGGGTTGATTTTGGGCACACAATACACTAGATTACACAGGTCGGCCGCCGAGCGGCTTGCCAAGAACCATTTTGGCAGCTTCCTCTCGCGCGCCGACCGCTGAATGCCGAGCGATCATCACGGGCCCTGCTCCCTGCGGGCTCTCCGCTCGGCCACTCGTCGCTTGAAGCGAACCTCTGCTTGCCGTCGCTCTCCTCCATCGACCTTGTGACCCCGCCTGTGCTCCCACATGCCCTCGGTCACGGATATGGTGGCGCCTTCGCCCTGCTTCATTGGCAAAGCGTAAGGGCCTTTGATGATGCGAGCCCCGCGGACAGTAAAGCCGTCAACTTTGACCCGCTCCTCCTTGGGGATGTCTTCCACCTTTGTGTCCGGCGGTGTGTTCACCACGTGTCGCAATCGGAACGAGCCCGTCTTGTTCTTGGGGATCTCCTCCACCCTCAGCTCCGCCTTGCCGTTCTCGACGTGTTTCAGGTCGCCTCCAATTCCATATTTTCCTTCCCTGAACTTCTGGCGCCATTGTAGCAGGTACCGACGTGTCCGCGGGGGTTCCACACCAAGCTCGCGCAGCTGGTCAGACGATAGCGTGAAGAGGGCATCCCACGTCGGGAATTTGGCCGCATGCTGCCGGAGTCCGCGCCCGATGACAGTAAGAAACGTCTCGACGTCGGGGACGAGCGGAATGGGTGAGGGGATCCGATGAGGCGGTGCCACGGCGGCTCGGGTTTCCTCATGCACCCATCTCGATTGCGAGCGAAGACCAACGTTTGTGATCCTGGGTCTTATCAAGTGCCCCAGGGCACTCTGTAGCTTTGAAACCCGCATCCTATATCCAAGAAATATCGTCAGTCGTGACCCAAGGCCGGCTTAAGGTTGGCTTCAGGGAGATAGGTATTTGCGCCGCTGTCCAGCTCGTGAGACCATGCTTACCTATTGCCAAGCTTTCATACCGCGAAAGCCACTCTTCATCTACAGCCCCAGCGAGGATCCCGTGATCAGCGAAAGAGTCTTGTCGATGTTGTCCCGGCTTCGCGAGGTGTTGTAGTTGTTCAGCTACAGGATTCCGAGCCTCAAAAAAAGATTCGCAGCGCGGCGCGAAAGATTCTAGAAGCATGGATCGTAAACTGGTCATAGCGTTAGCAGTTGCCTCTTCGTCGGACTTAAGCAACTGTCGTTCAATTCAAGGGCCAATGGGGAGGCAAAGAGAGCTCAATGGTCCCACAATTACCCGGCCCGACACGGCGACGTCCTGGCAGCCTGCCTTGTAAGTGTGAGTGCTGTGCCCGCAGGTCCCTCTTCCTCTTTCCATCAACACCACCTCCACCTCCTCATCCATTTCATCCTCTCCTCTTGATGGTTTTATTCCATCTCCCCCATCCCATCGTGAGGCCGAGCTGCTCGTCCTAGTGCTCGTACATCAGGTCGATGCAGGAGGCTGATCCCGGCATATCTCAGTTTGTCTCCCGGCCCTCAGAGCCGCGAACTGAGACCCTCCCATCCCCCACGCAAACTAGTATCCCCGCTCGCTGCTGCCTTTTCCCATATTATTGCCACTATCCACAAATCTCACAACTCGCCGTCCCTGGGTAACGCGCAATCAACGTCTCCACTGCCAAGATGCCATCGCGAAAGTCGGCCACTCGGCTGACATCTCACACTCACCATGGCTCATTATCAGAGCCCGAGAACGCCAGGGCATTCATAGACTTCCTCCGTGGCCTGCCGCAGACCCAGGATCACAGCGATGGCGATGAACCTGCTGCGAAAAGGACCAAGGTCGCTGGCGCCGCGATATGTATTGCGCGCGAGGAGTATGCGCTTCGGTTTCAGAAACCCTCGCTAGGTGGCGACTGGAGCTTCGTTAGGAAGAATGTTGGTGAAGCAGCGACATTACGCTTCAAACCGCAGTCATCGTCAGGTCATGCCGAATCCCCGGCCCAGACAAATTCAGGGTGGGATTTACAAATCATGCCTCGGGCAAAGTCTCACAAACCACACTTTCGGGTCTCTCGCGAGGTAGCAAAGCACGAGTTATCGACAAAAACGGCTGCAGCCCTTTGTCTAGCTGAGTCCCAGGGCTTTGATCCGGGCGAGCATGGACATGTCTGGGCGTCGAGTGATGCCAAAGTGAGCGAGCACGATACCGGTATAACGGTGACGCTTGTGATCCAAGTCATGTGGAGTGAGAGCCTAGGCGTCTCACTGTTTTCCCACCCCGCGGCGCAGCAAAAGCGACTGCGCGCAAAGATTCTCGAAACTTGGTTCCCCGCCTTCCGCTTGGCTGCAGCGACTGGCGATGAGTCATCTTGCACGCCACAGGACTTCTACGGCGCTGCACACATCCCAGACAAAGCAGCCTACGATTCACAGACGAGCTCTATAACCATACCCCAGCTTGCAGCAAAGCTTTATCCCTTTCAGCGGCGAGCCGTCCAATGGATGCTACAACGAGAAGGCGTTCACTGGGTGGAAGGATCGGGAGACGAGCGGGTTGTTCCGTATCACCATCCAACTGAGAGACTCCCCATGTCGTTCGTCGAGGCTAGGGATGTAGATGGTGTCTCGTTCGGACTCAGTCCACTGTTCGGGGTCGTCGCCAGGGATCCTTCTCGGTACCAGCCCCAGCTCAAGGGCGGCATCCTGGCCGAAGAGATGGGACTGGGCAAAACTCTTGAAATCATCGCCCTGATTCTCCTCCATCAGCGACCGAGAATTGAGTCTGGTCTCGCGGTGGATCCGTATCTTGGCCGTACAGTTCAGCTATCCAGTGCGACGCTCATCGTCACCCCTTCAACCCTCCTCAGACAGTGGCTCTCGGAGCTTAACAAGCACGCACCGCATCTCTACGTTTTGCACTACGAAGGCATGAAGATAGCCACAGAGAAGAACCAGTCACCTGAGACGATCGCACTGTATGATGTCGTAGTTACAACATACGACGTGCTAAAAAGCGAAGTGCACGCAGCGCTAGAGCCACCTGACCGGTCTAGAAGGAATGCGAGGCAGTATGAGCGACCAAAGTCGCCTTTGGCTGAGATCTCGTGGTGGCGGATCTGCGTGGACGAGGCCCAGATGGTGGAAAACGCGACATCAAATGCGGCGATCTTGGCCCGGATCTTACCTCGTACCAATGCCTGGGGCATCACGGGGACCCCCGTCAAGGATGACACTCAGAAAGGTAAAGCATCCTTGAGTATCTGGCGCCCCATATTTTTGCATAGCTTTTACTAACTAAATTGTAGATCTTCGCGGCCTTCTTTCGTTCTTGCGGTTCGAGCCGTATGCCTCTGATCCCCACATCTGGAAGCATATCAGTACGCGGGACAAGGACCTATTTCGGCGCCTGTTCGATCTGATCTCGATGCGACACACCAAAAGCCTCGTGAGAGCCGAGATCGCCATCCCTCCTCAGCGACGATATGTCATCACCATGCCCTTCACGGCAGTGGAGGAGCAGCACTACCAGAGCTTGTTCAAGGAACTGGCTGAAACATGCGGCCTAGATCCCGAAGGCAATCCACTCAAGGATGATTGGAACCTCGAAGACCCTGCAGTTCAGAACGCCATGAGAATCACACTGGATCGTCTCCGCCAGACTGCACTGCACCCAGAAATTGGTGCCAGGAATCGTCGTGCGCTGGGTCGAAAATCGGGGCCCATGAGGACGGTAGCAGAGGTCTTGACGGCTATGATCGAGCAGAGCGAGAATGCCGTTCGGGTTGATGAGCGTGCCTACGCGACTTGGCTGCTGGTCCAGGGACAAGTCATGGCAGCCAAAGGCAACGCGAATGAAGCCCGTGAACTGTGGGAGACAGCCCGTAAGGATGCGGAAGATTTGGTTGCCCAATCACGGAAGGAACTCGCCAAGGAGATCCAGGAGGCAAAACAAGCAGGAAGAGCCAGGGAATCTCATACTGATCACGACGGTTCCGCCGAAGAATCGGACAGCGACGAGGCGCTTTCGCCAAGGGTAGGAGAGGCACGTCGGCGACTGCGATATGCACTCGAGATCCAGCATAAGGCCGTCTTCTTCTGCGGAAATGCATACTTCTCAATCAAGTCGAACGAGGAGGTAACAGCCCCGGATTCTGAGCAGTTCAAGCTTCTTGAGAAGATGGAGACCGAGAGCTACGACAACGCGCAGTTAATCCGAAAAGAGATTTTACAAGAAGTGAGCTCAACATAGTTAGACTGGCAGAGATGTAGAGGCGTGCTAACCTAGGATTAGAGCTACGGAAAGGCGAAACACCTGATGGATCGGATTCGGGCCGCTGCATCCACGCAGAGCTTTGCTGAGATACCCGACCTGAAGGTCATGGACCAGAAAGGGCTAGAGAGCCGTAGTATTGTCGACGCTTTCGACGAGCTCTCTGCACGCCTGGACGAGCAAGCAAACCAACTAGATGTGTGGCGCGAGTCTGCCATCCAGCTTTTACTCAAGCCTTTAGTTGACGACGATAAGGACGCCGAGATCACGGGAGAGGAGTACGAAGAATCGACCAAGCTTCAGGAAGAGATTGAGGTATACGTCGAAGTGCTCCGAGCTGCCGTAGCTGATCGACTCGCCGCCCTGACTGGACAGAGGAATGCCTTGGTTGAGCACAATGCGAAGAACCTTGTTCGGATGGCTGGGGACGAGGAAGGTCCATTTCCCCAGAAGCTCTTGGAGCTATTCGAGATCCGAGACGATATTAAGCCCCCAATGGTTGAGGGAGACCCCCTCACCTCTCTGAAGGGCATTATCTCCGAGCTGAGGACCCTGGTCGTCAAGCTGCGGCACGACGCCGCGCTTGGGAGTACGAGGGCATCTACCGAAGTGACTATTGCTATGAACCAACTTCAACTGGCCCAGAAGCAGCTCAGCGAGCAGACGAAGGTCACGACTCAGCTAGAGCAGGAGGCTGAGAAGTTCATGGACACTCTCAATGCCCGACTGGAATTCTACCGCCAGCTACAGACCGTTTCCGACATGGTGGCTGAGTATACAGGTGCGAGCGACGATGCCGAGTTGAAGATGGTCAAGGAACAGCTAGATGCAGCAAGGGCGAGAATAGCGACTGGGAAGGCGAAGCATCGATACCGTAAGCGATTTGTTCTGCCTGGATATGCACAGAGGCCTTGCTAACAAGAATAGTAATGCATCTGCAGGAAGCCGATTCGAGCACAACGGCTGAGCAGCGGATGTGCATCATCTGCCAGTCGCCTTTCTCCATAGGCGTCCTCACCGTTTGTGGGCATCAATTTTGCAAAGAGTGCATTTCCTTGTGGTTTAGGATGCATAGGAACTGCCCAGTCTGCAAGCGTAAACTGACAAAGGAGAGCCTCCACGACATCACATTAAAGCCGAAGGAGCTTAGGATTCATTCGGAGACGAGCGTTGCAGTCCCAGGGGCTATGGGCCAGCCAAACACCTCACCGATCCAAAATAAGTCGACTATCTATACCGAGTTCAACCCTGAGAAGCTAGCCGAGATCCAAAACATCGACCTAGCGGGACCAAACTACACCACCAAGGTGGACACCCTGGTTCGCCATTTGCTGTGGCTTCGTGAATCTGATCCTGGAGCCAAGTCGATCGTGTTTTCTCAGTACAGGGAATTCCTCCTCGTCCTGGCGACTGCATTCAAACGCTACCGCATAGGATATACTTCATTCGAGATTAGCAGCAGCGTCTCGAGCTTCCGGGACGATCCTGGCACAGAGGTGTTCCTCCTGCATGCGCGAGCCCACGCGAGCGGGCTGAACTTGGTCAATGCGAGCCATGTGTTCCTCTGCGAGCCTCTGCTCAACACAGCGCTAGAACTTCAGGCTATCGCGCGCGTGGACCGGATCGGCCAGGAACAAGAGACAACGGTCTGGCTGTACATCGTTGACGGAACGGTAGAGCAGTCCATCTATAATCTTTCGGTGCAGCGGCGCATGGAGCACATGGGCCGCGGAAGCAAGGGCAAGTCCAAAGAATCGACGCCGGAGCCACTGGACGCCAGGCTGGACGAGGCAAACACAATGGAGCTTCAGCAAGCCCACCTGTCGAAGCTGATGGGAAAGCACGGCATCTCTGGCGAGGCGGTCGACAAGAACGACCTATGGAGCTGCCTATTTGGGAACACGAGTAAGGTCGGACGAGACGAGGGCCCGCCGCAGAATCCTGCCGTGCGTGGATTACTCGCCGCAACTGCGGCTGAGGCACGGATGAGAGGCGATAAATGAGGCACGACGCACGATATAAATGGCTGGGGACGACGAGAATACATTGGCATGGGGACTGGCTTGCGGTGGTATCGAAACGAACACGTGTAGCGGGTAGACCGCAGCATTACGACAGGGGCACAGGCGCAATACGAAGTCTGTCGAGTTCTCTAAGTAAAGGCCGCTAGACTATGCGAGGATGCTTTTATTCGGGATGCTATAGCCCTGAAGCTTTGGCGTAAGGTGCTGCCTTATATACACTTGGGCATAGAGCTGCCCCGTCTTAGTGCTCTATAGAGTATGCTCACGATCAAGGATACTCGGACATTGACTGCTCTTGAACCTTGTGTTTAGATCTGACAACCACCTTAGGCCCCCCCCTGATGTTGGCGGCCCGTGCCAGTTGTCGCGCGCCCCGGCAACGGCCGCCATTGGGCGACATTAAGTGGGCCACCACGCTGTGCAGTGCCGGTCGCTCCTAAATTAGGACGGCTGACGTTCTCTCCATCCTGAGCTGGCGGTTGGCCAACTTTACGTTGTTTTCTGAACCCCCACAACCTTCTGGGAACCTAGCTTCGGTGCCATGAACGCCTCCGCACGGCACACGGGTCACTGCTGGCTTCCGAAGCTCACGACCTGACTTACTTGCCATCCAACCTTGATTGCTTGCTTAATTCATCACACATACCCCCCCGTTAGCCTCCAGCCGTCGAAATGTCCAACTTCAGGCGTGCGGGCCCTGCCCCGCAGGTCAACAGTATCCTCATGACGCTGCAGGCCACCGAGATGCTCGACAACAAACCGATCCTGCCGGCTGGTAAGCTCTCTTCGGGCTGCGTCTTCCCTTGGCCGGTGGCTACAATGTGCTGACTGGCCCAATTGCGCACTAGAAATCATCGTCGCCATCCTAGATTACCTCCCCGTCCCTGACCTCCTCCGCTTCGCCCGAACCTCGCGACGCATGCGAGAGATGGTGTACGATGACACCCGCTGGGTATCCCGCCTTAAGAGTATGGGGTGCTGGGACGAGAATGAAGCTAGGAGACGATTTGAAGAGGCCATGAAGCGCCGCCGGGAAGCGGCGGAGAGAGCCAACGCTGCCACGGCCGCGGCAGGGCAGCAACAACGCGGGCAGCCAGGTCAGCGCCCAGGGCAACCGCAGGCGAGCACGATGCTCTTCGATGCCTCTGTTGAAGAAGAGAGGCAACGCAAGCAGCTGGCGGGCCTCCGCGACGGCTTCGAAACCCTAAAGGTTGGCGGCGCGGCCCAGAATCCGTACCAGGACCCGGAGGCGTTACTGCAGGTGATCAAGGATGCGAGGAGTATACGGGGCCACGCGAGGCAAGAGTACGGAAAGATCTATGGTGCACTCGCGCCATTCTACCTGGACTTAATCAAGTCCAAAAGCCATACGGACCCCATTGTGTTCAAAGTCTTCCGGGATCCCGAGAAGCAGGCACAGATGCTCGCCAACCTCGAGACGTTTTCTAAGAGCGACTGGGCAGACGGCTGGCAGCAGCGAGAGGATAAGCTGAGAACAATGTCCGGTATTTTTGAGACGGCTGTGCTGCGCGAGTTCGAGCAGGGCTACGAGTTCTGGGACGTCGACGGGCGGATGAAGAAGTACGCTCATGTGCTGCACACACTCAACGGCGGTATCGCCGGGGTTGATTTATTCATTTCGAAACACCCCATATTCCAGGATCGTGAGGCGTTGGCCAACTCCATGGACTGTATCAACCAGGCCCCCGCCGATGATATCACGTTGGAGCCTTCGAGCCAGTTCTTCCAGGTCTTGTCGCGAAAGGTCAACGAACAGGCCTCAGTGATAGACCGCATCTTCCCGGACCCGGTGCCTGTCTTCTGGTCGTTCGTGGACAAGGTGCGGGAGGAAATTATCACGGACTATGCAACCCCGCTGTTCGACGAGACCCACGAGCGCAGCCTCCTCGCGTATTTGAAGGCCGTGTCCGGCATCTTTGAGCAAAGCCTCCACTTTTTCCGGGGGCTCACGCCGCCGACGAACACCAAGGGGAAGCAGGTGAAACAGGAAGAGAAGGCCAAGGAGCTGGCACTCAAGCTCTTCGAGCCGCACCTCGACCTGTACCTCCAAGAGGAACTGGACTTCTTCACCAAGGCGGCCGAAGACGAGGTCGGCGAGTGGGAGAAGAAGCTCTCGGCTCAAGACGCCTCGGTCGAATCTTTCTACATGTCCAACTTCAACCGACAGGCTGACAAGAAAGACTTCCTGACCTCCTTCAAAAAGGTAGTCATGATGCCTGTGACGGTACTGCCCACGAGCTTGGGCCTGCCCTTGTCGTCCCCTTTTGCCAGCGCAAAGCCTACCCCGGCTATGCCAACGAACGGCACTGCTCAGCGAACGAGCTCACCCCAGCCCTCTCGACCTCATACGCCAGGGCTGAACGTCCCAGAAAGGACAGGGACTCCACTGCCGGACAAGGCCCCGACTGACGAGCTCGCCGCTAAGGCAGCCCTCATGAGCTCGCGGCTCGAGGGCATTAAGACGCTGTTCAGCATTGAGGTCGCCCTGCACCTCGTCCACGCTGCCCAGACCAGCCTTGGGAGAGCGGCGGTATTTATCCAGCTCGGTGCGCAGTTAGGAGGCGAGGCCCGAGAGCAGTGCGAGACCATCTTCGTCGTTCTGCTCCGCATACTGGGGAGCCGCCACGTCAAGCCTGGTTTCGACCGGGCTGTCGAACACCTTTCTCAGTATAACCCCCGTGAGGTTAGCGACCACAAGACGGGCGTGGCGCCCCTGGTGACCTTCATCGAACTAGTCAATGTCGGCGACCTTATCTCGCAAATGATCGATGTGTTCTATGAGCAGCAGCTGGCCGGCCCGAAGATCGTCGACCGTAATGACTTCCTGGACCCCGCCGGGATGTCCAAGAAGAAGTTTGAACAAATGCTGGACGAGAGCGTCGCCGCTGGCCTTAACAAGGGCATCGACGTGCTCATGGATGAGGTCGAGTACCTCTGTGCCACGACCCAGGAGCCGACTGACTACAACCCTGGGGCAGCTGACTCGGACAAGCGTGCCACCATGGCATCCGAGTTTGACATCGGCCCGACGTCGACGGCGCAGCGCGTCAAGGACCTCGTGGCATCACATACTAACATGCTGGTCGGCAGCACCGAGAAGACGATGCTAGATGTGTTCAACGGCGAGGTGGGCCTGCGCCTGTTTACGGCCATCTGCAAGCACCTAAAGCGCCAGCGCATCAGCACCGAGGGCGCCATAAAGCTCATCGCCGACATGAATCTCTATTTTGACTACATCCGGACGCTCCGGAACCAGGACTTGCTCACGTACTTCAAGGCGCTGCGCGAGCTCAGCCAGATTTACTTGATTGACGCCAAGCACGCCAAGGAGATGGCTACGATTATCGCTGATGGGGACCGCTTCGGCGGCATCTTTCGGGCTGAGGAGGTCTACGAGTATGCCGAGAGGAGAGCAGACTGGTATCAAGTACGGCGAGATGTCGAAAAGGCTATGTACGGCCTCGAGTGCAGCATCATGTAATAAAAAAAAAGAGGCGAATTCAAGACGATTGAAAGAAGGAGGGGGTGGGAAAGGGAAATCGGCGTGCGCATGGCTTGACGAGAGGCCCAGGGAATGACGCCATATCGGCTTGGATGATTGATAGACGTCACGAATATGAGCCAGGAGGCGTTGGGTAATAAATCATGCACATTGCAAAGTCCGCCCAGTTTTGCCATCCCGATAGTAGAGTCCCCTCTTTTTGGTCCTAGTTGGCTCTTGATTGTAAGCACGTACAAGGATCCCCCTAACGAACTTCCACGCCGAACGCCGCCACCTCCGCCCTCATAAATGCATACCCAGACGGCTGGAGAGGAGTGGTTATGTGCCTAACCACGTCCCGGGAGCTTCCCGGTCACTTGGCCTGTCCGAAGTCTAACTTGCGCGCCACCTTGCTCCCCCTTGCTTCATCGCCATCGAGCACGCCCGGCCGGCGTTTGAGGTCGGCGGCGGCTTTTTCCTCGCCGCCCGACTTGCGGGGCAGCTCCTCTTTGCGGGTGGGCTTGGGCTCGACCTTCCACCATTTGTGCTCGAGCATCTCGCGCGCCGTGATGCGTCGCTTAGGGTCCAGGATGAGGGTCTTGACGAGCAGGTCGACACCCTCGTTGCCGACGGACCCGAAGCGCGCCATATAGGCCGGGCGCTCGACGACGGGGGTGACGTCGTCCGTCACCGTGTAGCCCGACAGCGACGTCACACCGGGCCAGTTGTCCTCGGTCGGCGTGCCGATGCTCTTGCAAATCAGGCCGATCTGGTCGACCTCGGTGTTGCCCGGCAGGAAGGGCGCGCGGATGATGAGCTCGGCGAAGACGCAGCCGACGCTCCAGATGTCGACGGCACCGCCGTAATGGCGGGCGTTGAACAGCAGCTCGGGCGGCCGGTACCAGCGCGTGATGACGTTGGCCGTCATGCCGTAGCCCGGGTCGGCGAAGGAGCGGGCCAGACCGAAATCGGCCAGCTTGACCTCGCCGTCGGCGGCGATCAGCAAGTTGTTGGGCTTGATATCGCGGTGCAGCACGAAGTTGTCGTGGCAGAACCAGACGGCGCGCGTCAGCATGCCCATCCATGCCTTGATGTCGCCGGCGCCGTAGCGCACGCGGTCGACGTCGCGGATCAGCATCTCGAGGTCGCCGAGGGGCAGGAACTCGAGCACCAGGTTAAGGTTCTGGTCCTTGCTGCTGAAGACGGAGAGCAACGAGATGATGTTGGGGTGCTGCAGCTCCTGCAGGTGCTTGAGCTCGCGCACGGCGTCGGGCTGCAGCCCGTCCTTGTACTCCTTCTGCACCTTGATCTTCTTTATGGCCACCAGCACCGAGGGGTCATGGCGCGCGTGGCCGAGGTAGACGTTGGCGTAGGTACCTTCACCGAGCTTCTTGCCCTTGACGTACTTGCGCTTTTCCTCCTCGTTCATCTGCTCTGCCAGGTCGAGCGTCGTGGGGAGGCGCACCTCGTGGTCGGTAGTGCGCTGCGGCCGCGGGGTGCCATTCGAGGACGGCACCGCCGACGCCTGCCGCTTGAGCGGCGAGGTGCCGGGCCGCGAGAGACGGAGGGCATCGGTCGGGTGGGCGACAAGCGGGGAGACGGCCATCTTTTCGTTTCTCTGTTCCCCTTTCCTCCTCCTTTGGCTCTAGGCTCCCGCCAAGTGGAGGGACGAAGGGGGAAGAGGGAGTCGGAGCGGCGTAGAGGTTAGGGCTCGATGGGAGCTCGCGAGCGCGTGGGGGGGGCAAGGATTGAGACCGTCAGTCAGTCGGCGGTGGCGTCGTAAAAAGCTTCGATCCCTGGTCAACCGCGTCCTCGTGTTCAGCCTCGCCGTGTGGAGGGATGGGATGGGGGGATATGGGGACGCTGATTGGAAGGGGCAAAGAAGTCCCTGTTGTTCCCCCCACAGCCTTGCGAAAGCAGAGCTCTACTTCGTACTTCCGTACTCTGTGGACTTTGGAGTTGCGGACGGAAGAAGCCGATTGTCTCTGATCCAAGGTACCCTGTACGGCGCTATACCCGAAACAGAAGTGCTGCATCCAGCCGAGTGTCGCCCCACCGGCTCTAAACTTAGCGGAAGTCCCGCGCTGCACCAGCTCAAGCCCGGGGAGCTGACGTCACAGGCATCGACACCAGAGATCCAAGCCTTGCGCTTGTCATCATCACCTTCGTGGCATGACATCGGGGCCTTTCACCGCACCGAAAGCCGGGTATGCCAAGGGGCCATGCGCTGGCCACACGGCCATTACCAGTCGTCGCTGCAGCCGAGTGGCCAGGCGCCGTACGCAATGTCCCGTGGCTTTGGCGCCCACTCGTGCCATCATTCGACCTGCCATCCCAGCTTGGCCTGCTTGCAGGTGCCTTTTTATCTCTCTCCATTCTTCGGCCGGTTTGCAATCGGGCACATCGGGCACACAGACGGGCCACACAAACCCCCGGCAGCCATTCATGACATAACCTGGCCCCCCCCCCCTTCCCCCAGGTCGACGACTTTTTATCCAGATCTCTAGTACCTGCAGCTCTGCTCTGCCGTCCACTCCATTTCCATTTCCCCTACCGCCTTGTGAGCCTACCGTGTCTGCTCGCGTGACAACCGACCAGTCTTGTTTGGAACAATAGTTGGGAGCGAAGCAGAAAAAAATAAACATCTGCACGACATGTTGCGTCTTTCATACTGGGTATGTATAAAGCTCGCTGCAGAGCAATTGGCTTTTAGAGACGCAAAGTAAACTTTACACGTCCTAACCGCGCGGGCACAGGTATTTCCCATCGTCTCGGGCGTGGTCTGGCTCGCCATGCTCCTGGGCCTGCTCATCTACTGGAACGTCGACACCGGCCGGCGGCACTACTCGTCCATGACGGAGACGCAGACCATTGCCTACATCAGCGACATCGGCGCCGACTACCTCAAGCCTCTCTTCATCACAGGCTGCGTCCTCACCACCATCTTCTTGGACCTCTCGTTCGGCTCGGACCGCTGGCTCCGGCACAAGGGCCGCCTGGTTCCCAACACGACCACGATCGAGAAGGTCCTGTCGGGTCTGACCATCGCCTTCGCCTTCGTCGGCACCGCCGGCCTGATCCTACTCTCCATCTTCGACACCGTGCGCTACCACACCCTGCATGACCTCTTTCTCTTGCTTTTCATTGGCGGGTACTGTCTTTCAGCCATCTTCATCTGCTGGGAGTACCAGCGGCTAGGCATAAGTACGTCTCGTCGCGCCCCTTCTCCCTCGGGAGAGGGGGCTTTGTTTGTGATTGACCCAGTCGCTGACTTTTGTTCGCGTCGCTCTAGAATACCGCGAACATCGCGTCCTCCGCATCTCCTTTTGGATCAAGCTCACCTTCGTCCTCCTCGAGATTGCGCTCGCCATCGCTTTCGCCGTATGCACCTTCAAAGGCAACACCAACGCCGGCGCTGTGCTCGAATGGACCATCGCCTTCATCTTCTCCTTCTACGTCTTTTCCTTCTATGTCGATCTCTACCCGGCCGTGTACACGCGCGAGTCCGGCGGCTACAAGACTACAAACCCCAAGAACCGCTACGTCGCTGCGAGGGAGATGGAGTCGGCCGGGGACCGTCTGGCAGCTCCGCGGACACCTTCTAGCACATATATCAACCGTGGCGTACCTAATAACTTCTAGATGCGACTATACACGCACATTACTACATGAGACACGACATATTTTATAATAATTTGCATGGCATAGTTTGGCGTTCAGGGATCGGTCAGGTTGTTCGTGATGTTGGCCAAATAGCGAGACTGTAAAACTAGTGTCTAGAGTAGTACAGCACTGCTTGAGCATATTCTATAATAGCAAGACTCGACTAGCTTCTGTTTACAAGAGGTGCGTGCAACTCCCAAGAGAATGTATATACCCCCCCCCGCTTTGTCGTTAGCACCGGCTTATGTGTCTCGCCCGTTCCCTACACCCGAAACGCCTGGTATGGAGCGCGGCCGTCTCAAGCGGAATTTCCAGGTATCGAAGTAACCAAATCTGTCACTGCGCCTCGTATTTCTTTCCCATGCGCCCAAAAACCATTTGCCTCTCTACTCGAGGTTCTCAGAGAACCGCGACTCCCTGAATGGGCTCCCCCGTCCCGAGGTGGGATTCTGGATCGGCCTCGGAGGGCTGATGGGCCCGGATATCTCGCTGCGCGCCTCTACATATTTGTCCATCCCCGTGCTCACGGTGCTGAGTGAGCTGACGCTTGTGTTGCGATCCCGCCACCTTCCTGCTCGAGTCCTACTGCTCTCTCCAAACTCCTTGTACGGCAGTTCCCCTGCTATGGTCGTGGAAAGCGGCCGTCGTCCTGCCATCGCAACCTCGCGCATGCTTGCGCTGCGGTTGTCGATTGAAGATGTGCTCGCGTTGTCTCGCACTTTTGTGAGCGCTACGCCCCCGATAAAACCTCTCTGTGGCGCTGAGGATTCCATAGCGGCGTTGGAAGACTTTGCACGCGGGCGCGAGAAGCGTATCTTGAACCAATTTCTCATCTTGGAGGTTGGCGATGTGTTATCGCTGTCCGAAGCTGGCGACCTCTCAGCGGGCGACGTCGCCGCATTTCCGCTATCCCTGTCCTTGGACTTGGTTATCAGTTTTGGGAAGGATATTATGCCCGAAGGCTTCAACGTGGCCGCAGCGGTTGTTTGTTGGTCTCGGAATGTTGTTTCTGCTTGCTTCCCAGTAGCCTTGGAGGCCTTCTCGTCTTCCTTCCGAGCTCTTTGTTCTTCTTTGATCTCCGCCTTCCGGAGCTTTTCCTCGTCCTTTTGCTGCTCTGTGAAAGCATCAGCAACGGGTCTCGGTCGGACCAGGCACCAAGGGGACACAGCGGTGCGTCAACCTACCTTTGAGTTTCTTATGAATCTCTTGTATCTCTTTCTCCCTCATCTTTTTCTTTGCTTCGTCCTCCCTGCGTTTCTCTTCTTCGAGTCGCAGCGCCGCCTGCCTCTCCCGCTCTGCCTCAGCTTTGTGGTTAATCTCGTCGAGCAGAGGCTGCACCCGCTTGGCGGCGATCTGGTCGACCGCCTCTCTGTCCATGAACTTCCCGCCGCCGATGTCGATCTTATCGTCATTGGCGCTGCGATAGGAGTCGACTCGCGATCGTGCTGCCCTCTCCGCCTTAGACTGCCAGTCGCTCATCGTGTGCGGCGCGACACGGCCGGTATCCTCGAACACTTTCTGGTCAATGCCTTGAAGCCGTGCCTTCACGTTCCGCTGTGCCGCGGCAAGGAGGGCCTCGCGGTCCTTCGCACGCTGTTTCTCGTCCACTTCAGATAGCTTGGTATTGAATAGTGACATCTGCTTCCGGATCTGGCGCGATCGCGTCCGGTCGTCCGTCAGTAGGCCGTCGCTCGACGCCCGCCTCCTGGTCAGCTTTGCCCGGACGGTGCCGAACTTGCCGCGCTGAGGCGAGGCCGGCGTGGCACCATAATACTCCTGCAGGTCGCGGGTGGCCTGGTGTTCTTGCTGAAGCTTGGCAAGACGCTCCTGTGCCATTCGATAGGCAGCATCTTGAAGGTTGTTGAACCCCATCGGGGGGCTGAGCTGCTCCGGCTCTGCGGGACTAGCTGGGGGGCTATGCTCGCCGTGCCGGCTGAAGGAGGAAGACCGCGCGTGCGCTAATCTGGTGGTATCAATCATCCTCTGCTGCTGGTTGTACATGCGCTTCGCCATGGCTACCGCCGAGGCGTGAAGCACCTCGGCGCGCTTCTGCTCCTCGGCCTCAGGCTTCACAGGCGGGAGCGAAGTAAACATTTGTCGGTTCATGGTTACGTAGGGCACGGCGCCGCCCTCGACGGTGGCGGGGCGTATCGTAGGGCGGTGGGCGCGAGTAGCGGCGCTGAGGGCATTGGCGGCCGCATTTGCCTGGTCCGGATATGCTTCCTTAACAGTCTGGGGCGTCGAAACGGAGCGGGGTCGGGCGCCGGCCATGGCGCCTTTCGCCGCCGACATAGATCCCATACGGGCAAGGCTCGGCGTCTCCGGGGGAGTGAGAGATTTCTGGCTCGCCTTGAGCGCGATGTTGGCGGCGGAGCTCCCCCAGTTGCTGGGGGTGGATGATTGCCGGACGTGGTGTCTGTGAGCTGTGCCAGCCGCTAGAAGCGCGGCCTTGGAGCCGGCGGCGCTGCGCTCCGGTTCCCACGCGGGCGCCATCTTGCAGTCTTTGTTGGCGATGAGAGCTGCCGTCGCCGAGGCGGCCGCTGTACTGTTGTCCGGTCGCCAAGGCTCCGTTGGCTTCTGGTTTGCCCAGCCTAGAGATGCCGCGGCGCTTGCTGCAGCATGGTCCTTGCGCAGGCCGAGCGACGGAAAGCTGGGCAGGTCTCGTGGCTCCGCGTAGCTGAGTCGCCCGGAACGGCCTGCAGTGACGAGGGTTCAATCGTTAGCAATGGGATTCCGGGACACGGGAGGCTCGGAGTTTGGCGTGGCGAGCTGCGAGCTGCGCGCAGGTTTGTATGCAGGAGTGTGTAGGCGCGTGCAGCTAAAATGGACGCGGTGGTGGGTGGTGTTGGTGGCCTTTGGTGGTGACGTCGGATACGAAGCACATGCTATATATATATAAAAGGAATAAAGGACCAACGTACCGGGTGGCACGACAGCGCGCGAGTCCTCTCTGGGATGGGAGGGGGTTTGTTGGGGGGCTCGGGTGGTCAGCATAAGCGAGGAGCTGCGAGTGGGCTGCATTTCGCTTTCCATTGACTGCCTGCAGAGCCTGCAGAGACAGCTGCCGGGAGAGACGGGGCGGGGAGCTGTGTGTTCCAGTGTGGCGGGGCTCCTAGGCGAGCTGGGGAGTTCGCCTTCGCCCGCGGCAATTGGTCGCCGGGGGGCTGGAGAGGGGATCGCCCGGGGGTCCTGGGATTCGGAGCGGCCTTTGTTCGTCACATGCCCCCGCGCGAGACACGAGGACGGCGAGAGTGAACGGGTCGAGCCCGGCCGGTTTGGAGAAGGGGGGCAAACCGGGGAGCGGTAAGAGAGTTTTGGGGAGGGAAGGAATAGAAAGGAGTCAAGCAGACGATAGGGACGGTTTCATGCTGGGCTAACTCGGACGAGGGAGGAGGGGTTTTAGGGGGGCCGAGTTGGTATTTGGGGGAACGGTTCGCGAGGGCACTTGGGAAGGCGATGGCGATGGACAGCGGGCATTAAATCAATCGGGCTGGCGTGTTGCCGTCGATCTGACCCATTGACAAAGGGCTAGAGGCAGTCGTGCAGCCATCATCCCCCCTCAGCTTCCGCCATTCCTCGCCCATTCCTGTGGCCCCTACGTCATGGCAGCTTCCCAGCCGTAGCTGCCCCGCAATGACAATGACCCTTCCCTTCCGCCCAGCTAAGCCAGCCCCCCTTTCGCTCTCCAACTCTCCTCTACCCATCCATCCATACCCACCCATCATAGTACGCATAGGGCCTAGGGCCACTCTTGGCCTGCCCTGCCCCCTCGTCCCTCCCCCCCCGTTCCAGCCTTTCCGTCCTGGGGCTAGGGGCGGCGAACATCACGGCGCCGTCGCTGGCCGACCGAGACCACGAGGCCACAGAGGGCCGCCTCTTGCATGTCATGGGCTGCAGTGCGAACGCTTAGGGCTTGACTGGTCTTGACTCGGCGCGCCGGCTCGTCCTGCCTGGTCTCGTTCCAGCGCCAAAGGCCAGGGGGACAGAAGCTTGGTTGTTCGGTGCCAGCTGGGCCTCGTATTCAAAAGCAAACTCGACGTCGACGGGGAGGGTCTCGGCCCCATCAGCCCGGGACAGTGCGCTGCGCTGCGTTAGTGGAGGCTGCAATGTTACCCTGCAACTGCTGCTTGTCCGTCCAAGCCGTCGCCGCTCGTTGCCCGCCGCTTCAGCCACGGACCGGGGGCAGTAGTCGAACCCTGAAAATCGTCTTGGCACAGAGCGACTCCATGAACCCCAATGCATTACATTCTCAGGCAACTTGGTTGAGCTTGTGAGCGTCGAGGGGTTTCCAGGGTTAGGGTTGGATGCTCAAAACCTGATAAGGATCCCTGCCTCAGGCGCTTCCGGTTCCCGGCTCCAGCAATGGGTAGTATTACCTGCTGTAGAGCTGGTCGGTGGGTGGTGAGCCAGGATTCTACGGTAGTTAAATCAAGATTTGATTAGTCGTACTGAGAAAATACGAATTTGCAAGAAATCTCGAGGGACATCGCCCCTCGCCCTGCTGTGAACAAAGCTAGCACACCAGCACCTAGACATACTATTTACTGTCTCGTGAATGCAACTGCGGTCGAAATGGCAGAAGACGCGCCGCTGAAGACGCCTGACCTGGATGCAGTCGATCCGTTCAGCCCGGACTTTGACAACATCCTCAACTTCCGGGACGTTGGCGAGACCATCAATGAGTTCCTGGGCAAAAAGTACTCTCGTCATGCATTCCTCCCCCTCTCCTTCTCCGGCCAGGCTGCACCGCCGTCCAGACGCCTTTGCTGACCGCCTCTGCAGGTTCGTGAGAGAAGGGCTGGTCTTCCGCTCAGCACGACCGGATGACGCAAGCCTGGAGGACCGGCGCCGTCTCGAGCAGGAGTTTCACATCCGCACAGTTATGGATCTGCGGACCAAGACCGAACACATCAACGCGGCCAAGAAGCGCAAGCGCGAGCTAGCAGCGCTGGGGCCCGCCGCCCTCGCAAAATCCAACGAGGCATTTGCCGAGCCTCCCCAGATCCCGGGCCTAAAATATCTTGAGATCAAACTCACTGGGCGCAAGTTTGAGAGGTACCTCCTCAGCCAGCTCGGTTGGTGGAGCTTCATGTAAGTCTGAGGGCTGTGGAAGCCCAGGCGAAGGCACTGGTTCACACGAGCAAACGCGCTGACGGGACTGGAAGCAAATTCATAATTCTATTCCTCTGCGGATTCCGCATGAAGGCCATCGCAATCTTGGGACGAGAGGTCATGCAGCCCATTGGCCTGCCTGGCCTGGGTACGAGCACACTAGACCAATCTGGTTCCGAGATCAACGAGGTATATCTCGCATTCTGCACCGTGGCGGTAGCCCCTCGGCCGACCCATCTAACGTAGCATTACAGGCCCTGAGCTCGTTCCTGGAACCGAGCGCTCTCCCTATGCTGGTCCATTGCACGCAGGGCAAGGACCGCACCGGGATCATCATACTCCTAGCTCTGATGATACTCGGCGTCCCCATGAAAGCCATCGATTTTGATTACCAACTCTCCAACGACGCGCTCCTTGCCGAGAAGGAATACAGGCTGGCCGAGATCAGAGAGATTGGATTGACGGAAGACTTCGCAGGTACTGCCGAAGACTTCGTAGAAAAGACGGCAGCGCACCTTGAGTCGCGATATGGCGGGCTCAATGCGTACCTGGACTCCATAGGATTTGACGAGGACAGGCGACGCAAGTTGGTAGAGATCCTCGCTTACTAGTTCATGCATACAAGTACGGCCTATCGGTACTTCGGCCGTATCCGCGCAGGACCGAGCTCCCTGCGGATCTCATCAAGCTGCTCTGTCCCGGTTTTCCAGTTCCCCTTCTTGATATGTTTTTTGCCGTGTGTTGTATAGCTGCCGAGGAAGTCATCGAGTATGTTGTCGAAGTCGGCACGCACCGGCCCCTGCACGCTAGACACGGATGAGATGGCCGAGACCGAGCCCATCTCATCCATGTCCTCATTGTAAGCCTCCTCGATCTTCTCGAATCGAGAATCCAGGATGCCCATCTGCTCTGTCCGGGCCAGAATGGATGAAGACATGGAATAGTTGGAGGGATTCGTGAGAGCGCCCTTCCTCTTCTTCTTGCGGCCGCCGTTTGTCGTTGTCGTAAATATCGAGGACTCCACCTCGGAGGCCACAGGCGCCGCAGCCTTCTTTCCGCTCTTCTCATCGCTCTTGAACTTCTTGAAGTCCTCCATCCAGTCCTGCGAGGGGCCCTCAACCGGCGGTTCCTTGCTCGTATCGACGAGCTGCGGAACCTCGTCGTCTCGGAACTCCTTCGCTGGTTTCGCCGTGTGGTCGGACTCCCAGCCCTCGTCGTCATCGTACTCTGGATACGTCTCGTCAAACTCGTGCTCGTCCAGCTCCTGTGAATCTTTCGCTAGTTCCTTGAACACGTCATCGTCCTCGTCGTCGACGTACGCATCGTCTTCCAGCGCCTCGAGCACCTCGCGCAAGCGGGGGTCCATGTCTGGCTGGAACCCGGCGATTGCATCAGGGATGTCTTGCTGTGCTTGGTATGTGACCCTCTGTAGGTTCTTAGAAGGCAGTATGCTCTCGTCAAATAGCTCTTGAGACTCGTTCTCTAGGTTCAGCTGCCTGAGGGCATCGTCCAGGGACTGCTTCTCTTTTCCTTTCCCTTGGTTGATCACCGGGTTTGCCTCGACAAAGACCGCCTCGCCACTGCCTTGTCCCAGACCCCTCAGGTGCTGCATGTAATCGTACTCGGTATCGTCGAAATACACGCCATACTCGGCAGCCTCGCCCTCGTTGGCCCGGATGCGGTCAGCATCGGCGCCGAGCTGGGACGCCAGGTCGCTGATGGTAGATCCGCGGGTGGAAACGCCTTTGGCCGCATTGGGGAGTTGGGTCGGATTGAGCACCATAGACGGCGCTTCGTCGTCATGGATGAGAGGGTCATTTTGAGGTCGGTGGACGAGCGTGAAGTGCGTCGCCGTCTTCTTGTCACTTTGGAGGGGTTAGCGGGGACTGGGTGGTCGTGGAGGGGCAGAACTCACATCCACTTGCGCCGAGGCATCTTGGCTAGCCTTTTTGTATAGAGTGCGGCGCTTTCGGCCGGTTATGTAGGAAGAGAAGCGAGAATGTCGAAAGAATGCCTTTGTGCCTTGTGTGGTCGAGGAGGAGGGTCAAGAGGGTGTCTGAGCAAATTCGGGCGGACCGCAAGCGCACAACAGAATCGAAAATTTTAGTGGGGTTAGGCCGTTATCAATTATCGATTGTCGCTCGCACTCCCCGCACTTGCAAATTTGCCCCTCCATTATTCAGCGTGATCTGAGGGCAGCGACGTCAAGAGTCTCAGCTGTTGCGTGACACTCTGATTCATCCAACAGCAACATCAACAACGAGGTCGGCCTGCCTGCTGATAGACAAGTGAGATTCGAGAACGGTCTCTCTAAAGACAAATCCATCATCGACTGCAACTAAGAAAAGACACCCTTACGCACTGCAATCAACCCTCCACGATGCCGAAGGCCAAGTCCAAGACCTCAGTCGGACTCGGCAACACGCTGATGAACGACCGGTTCGGGAAGGGTAAAGGATCGGATAGAAAGCGGACGTCGGCTGTCACTCGCATCAACCATGCAACAGGCGAGGAATACATCGTTAACGATCGAGCCGAGGCAGCATGGGTGAAGATGCGCTCCGTCACGGAGCAGGGCGCCCTTGACGAATTCCTGGCCACTGCTGAACTCGCGGGAACCGACTTCACCGCAGAGAAAATCAACAATGTCAAGATCATCCACACCGACCAGCGGAACCCATACTTGCTATCGGTCGCGGAGGAGCGGGCGGTTCTGGGCAAGCAGAAGGAGCACAAGGCACGCTTGACGGTGCCGCGGAGACCGCGCTGGGACACTTCAACCACCCCGGAGGAACTGGACCGCCGGGAGCGCGACAGTTTCTTGAACTGGCGAAGAGGCCTTGCCGACCTCCAAGAGACCAACGATTTGCTGATGACACCATTTGAGAGGAACTTGGAGGTGTGGCGCCAGCTTTGGCGTGTGATCGAACGGTCCGACCTCGTGGTTCAGATCGTGGATGCTAGAAATCCGCTTCTGTTCCGTTCCGAAGATCTAGAGCTCTATGTAAAGGACGTCGACCCAAAGAAGGAGAACCTTTTGCTCATCAACAAGGCCGACATGATGACATACGCCCAGCGAAAGGCTTGGGCCGCGTATCTCAAGGAAGCCGGTATCGCCTACCGATTCTTTTCTGCGGAGCTCGCAAAGGAGTATAATGAGTCGCGTGAGAGGGACTCCGAAGAAGAGTCGGGGGAAGAGTTGGAGGAAGAGTCGGGCTCGGACGATGGAGAGGTGGAGGAGGGCGGTGCCTCACTTGAGTCCGCGGACAACGACGCCACGTCTGGAGAGGCAAGCGAGGGAGAGAGCGATGCCGCTGCCGAGCAATCAAACGACTCCGAGGCAGATACCAGGATTCTGACAGTTGACGAACTGGAGAGCATTTTCTTAAAATATGCGCCTACACGCGAGGGTGAGTCATTCCGTGGTACATACCTGGCTGCCTCGCTGAGTCTAACTGTGCCTTTAGACGGGGAACAAAAGTTACAAGTGGGCTTGGTCGGCTATCCAAACGTCGGAAAGTCTTCCACTATCAATGCGCTGATTGGGGCCAAGAAGGTATCAGTTTCTTCGACTCCTGGAAAGACCAAGCATTTCCAGACCATCCACCTTAGTGAAAAGGTCATCCTATGCGATTGCCCCGGTCTGGTGTTCCCCAACTTTGCAAACACTAAGGCAGATCTCGTCTGCAACGGGGTTTTGCCCATCGACCAGCTACGAGAGTACTCAGGTCCTTGTGCCCTTGTTGCCCGTCGGATTCCTCAGCCATTCCTTGAGGCCGTCTATGGTATCCAAATACGCACCAGGCCTCTTGAAGAGGGGGGAATAGGCATCCCTACGTCCGAGGAGCTGCTTTCCGCTTACGCCCGCCACCGGGGCTTCATGACCCAGGGTCTGGGCCAACCCGATCAATCTAGAGCGGCTCGCTTCGTGCTTAAGGACTATGTCAACGGCAAGCTGCTGTACTGTGAGCCACCGCCAGGGGACATAGATGCCATGGAATTCAACCGCGAGCTTTACGACATGGCTCATTTGCCTACCAAGAGGCGGCTAGCTCTTGCGGCAGCTATGGACGCTATGACGGTCGAGGACGGCGACGACATGTCCCTCCTGTCGGACATGGTGCCACTACGGCAAGGAAGCAAGTCGACGAACCTTGACAAAGCATTCTTCAAGGCGGACCCAGGGAACGGCGGCCATCTGAGCATGCCCTTCAACCACAAGTACACCGAGCAAGGCAAGGCACTTGGTTCTGGAAAGCAGCTGAGCGGCCGTAAGATGCGGACTATGATTGCGCTCGAGCAGGGCATCGACCCCAAGGACGTCCAACTTACGTCCGGCAAGAAGCACTTCAAGGGAGGTCAGAAGGGTAAAGCAAAGAGGAAAGGAAACTCGGCCGATGATGACTAAATGCGAGGCGAGGCGGGACGTACGTGTTACTCCGGCTGCTGTTCGGGGCGGTAACGTGGGATAGACCTAGTTTACGTAGCACTATCATTGCACACGCATGATCCCGGCGTTTTGATGTCAACCAACCTACCTATTTCGGGGGTATAAGGATTCTAACATCACGGAGTTTAAAAGTATCTGAGGAAATCATGGCATAAAGTGGCTTGAAAAAAATAATTAAGCATTTTCCCGTGTATTCATGTGAACTCCGGATGACCTCGTCCTGTCTAAACCGATGCGTTCGTATCCCCGCCAGTCCAACAGACAGCAACACAATCATAAGTATTTCAATCAACGATTCCAACCCACGAATTAGTCCGAATTTGCATCTCAGCCGTGTATCTCTGATCTTAGTATAAGCAGACGTGTCTGCGCGAACACGCATATGTAAGGTGGGAAAAAAGAAGGGAAGAGAGGGACAAGAAGCGAAACACCGCCTCTTTGCTAAGGTTGGCTAGACGGTGTGGGAGAGATGGTAGAGCATGAAACCGTCTAATAGTTGAATACCATCAAGCTTGGGTTGAGAACCAGCGGGGTCAGCGCATGGCTCACCAGGTTTACGGCTAGGGGCACGATGGCCGTGAAGTCGGTGATCTCCCAGCCGCGGGGCGCATAACGACCAAGGAAGATCATGACGCCCGACACGAGGAAGACGAAGAGGTACATGAACTTGAACGTCTTGAGGATCTTGGGGATCTCCTGGAAGAAGTTGGAGTTTTCTTTCTCCTTGGACGTGGCGCCCCATTGCATGTCGATGTGCAGCAAGTGGGCGAGCAGGGCGCCGCTGACGTGGAACGAGAGGCCGCCGAAGAAGACGGTCATCATGGGCGTCCACTTGAAGTTCTCGAACAGGGAACCGAGCAGCGAGCGCTCGCCGTTGCGGTACCGCAGCGCCGCGAGGGCGACGTGACCGAGAACGTTGAAAACGGCGACCAGCGAGACGAAGACCTGCCATGAGCTGAGGTAGCAGTGGTCAAGGGTATCGCTGAACCATCCCACGAGGAAATAGTTGAGGATGGTGAGGAGCAGGGCGGAGGCTAGGGCGAAGTCTAGTGGAGCGTTAATATTAGGGCGAGAGCATGAAAGACTAGATGGGCATCTTACAGGAGCACATGTACGCGAAGATAGATATCTTTGAGGAGTACATGATGTTAGAGTTCAGGAAGGTAAAGAAGAGCGGAGTGAACGGGCCCTTCATCGGCCATCGGTGGACGGGATGGAAGACCATCTCACTGACGCCGTAGGCGTATCTGAAGTTGTTAGCACGTGCATTATATTGCAACTGTACTGGGCCGACTCACTTTTGCCAACGGGCGATCTCGTCGTAGATTGTCAGGGACACACCCTCTTGGAATCCTTCGCCGTGGTAGCTAGCGATTCTGACGATGCTACCCTTGATCTGGACGCGCAGTGCGATATCGAAGTCCTCAGAAACGTGGCTCTCAGACCAGTAAGCGACGTAGCCATCGTCCTCGACGACTCCGACGTCTTGAACTGCTAAAGAGGGGGTCAGCCATCCCTGACCTCCTTCAGGGTATGTTGGCGAGAGCTTACCTTGCCATCTCAAGAAAGCGTTGTGGCCGACAAAGGGAGCGACCTCGCCTGATCCGATAGAGAATCGAATGGCCGTGTAGACAAGATTAGTGAAGAATGTGATACCGTTCTCGAAGTAGTCCCACGAGACCTGCATGACACCAGTGGAATGCTGGACGATAGCAACTTCTGGAGACAAGAACATCTCGGCAGCACCGTACAGGAGGCAATCAACGGGCTGTGATCTCGTATTAGTATCTGGAAGGCAGGTATGTGAGGGGCTATCTTGGCTTACAACTCGGGTGTCAGAGTCGACAATAAGGATGAACTCGCCCATCCTGATATTTCCCGCAGCCTGGGCCCTTGGGTTCTCCTGTAGGACGCGAGCAAGAGCGGACTGGTACATCTCGTCCTCCTCCTGCTCGTCGATCATCTCGGTTCCTTCGGCCGCGCACTTGGCATCGACCATCTCTTGCAAGTAGGCCTCGACCTTCTGCGAGATGTTGAGGGCAAAGTTCATATTAGAGGCCTTCTTGAACTTTCCCTTACGCACGAAGCCTTCGTGGCCATGCTTGGGTCGAGACACCCAGCCGATGTTGTTGTCGTGGTAAAACTCGATGCGCTTCTGGGCTTCTTCCTCCGAGATGATCTGCAGACCGTCGTCATTGATGAAGATGCTTGCCGATCCGCCGTGGCTCTCGTAGTACGAGATGGCAGCCTGAAGACTGCGCACTGTGGGGATGATAACAGACTCCATGCCCTCCTTGTAAACAGGCATCTGGATCGTGATGTGGGCCGGCGCGAATCCGTCCATGTAAGCGCGCCGTAACGAGGGCTTGTTGGGCGAGTAGTACCTCGAATTGGTCTTTTGGCCACCAATAGGACCTACGATCTGAAAGATGTCGCAGAAGATGACCTGGAAGAAGAAGATAGAGACAAATAGAAGGAATGGGACGCAGACGAGTAGTCCTAGGCGCTTGTACGTTCCGTCTAGGACGCACTCGATGAGGAGCTGTGACACGTAAACGCCGCAGAGAAGCACGATGGCGAGGCAGATGCCCATGCCGACGAATACAGAACTGTTCCGCATCACGGGTCGGGCCAGAGACTCCGGCGCGTCGGTGGACTCGTCCTTCTCCAAGACTTCGGTGCTGTCGTTGCTGAAGGTTCCTAGCGCCCCAGCGCCCTTCTCGGCTCCCATCACACCCTTGTAGATTGACGTATTCGACGAATATACCGATGGCGGTCGCGATGGCGAGTGCAATAGACTGAATGGCAGTGCACCTGTACCCCACACGAGAGCAAGAAGCTTCTCCTCCAACCGCGTAGCAGTCGGAACGATCTGTTGGAGGTCGTCGTGCCAAACTAGCATCATTTGCTCGTGTCGAACCAGGCAGGCATACTGGAACTTCTTGACACTGGACGGCACCATCGAGTCAAGAGAGTCGGCAATTTGCAGCTGTGAACCGTCCGAGAAGCGCAGTTCTGTTTGGCCCGGGGAGATACCAGCGAGTATACCGTCCAGGATGTTCGGCTTCATGGTAAACGCGACCACGAGATTGAGGCGCTGAATGCAGCCTAACAAAGAGGGTGACACGTCGTCCGGATAGCTCACGTATTGGCCTCTTGCTCTTTTCAGGAGTACTCCATACGGATCACCTGGTATCCTCGCTGACGCGGGTGGTATCCACCCGCTCGCGACTACTCGATTGTTGAGGTACGAGATCATCTGCGGAACGATCGTTAGCATTTAGACTGACCACGGGCGCGCCACGACACACAACTTACCGTCTTGTATCGAAACTCATCGGAATAGGTGACAGCCGATGACCGTGAAGCATCTGAGGCGATTGACAGCACTCCTGACGAGCCTGTGTGCTGGTGGTGGTGGTACACTCCATGCCCTCCCACGCCTGGGACTGCGAAGTCCGACGCCGTTGGTGATGCTGATCTTTGCCTAGGCTGAGGGCTGTTGTTCCTTTGGTAGACAGGATTGGGAGCGGGGAAATCATGCCCCAAAGTCGGACTCATTGGCGATGCAATCCTTGGTGTACCGGTAAGGTTTCGGAGAGGATACTCTCCGCCGTACCCGTTGCTCGCCATCTTCGCCTCCTCCCCAGAGCTCTGTAATGATCGTAAACAGTTGGATTTCTTTCAAATGAATGACGGTGTGATAGTAAACGAGTGACTGATCATGAGCTCATTCTGCAAAAAGGAGCGTATCGTGGTGCCTCTGGGAAGACGGCCGAAGCTTAACGCGAGAAAGGAGAGAACGCTGAGGACATGGCACCCTTCCGAGAAGACTGGGCTCTAGGGGTACAGCGGGCTAGGGGATATATCAAACGACAATCCGGCTATCTAAGAGGACCATGGAAGCCACGGCACTTGGTGGCGCGTACCTGTGGACTGCCCGCGCAATACCAACGCACTCGTGTCCACGGCGGACAGGGGCAAAGAGTGGAATACGGTACTATTGCATTGCCAAGAGTGCGACGGCCCACTACCCCTGGGAGGAAATGGGGAGGGGAGGGGATGGCTCAGCATGCAAGTGATGGATGAGGCTGCGAGTACTAGTCCAAGGTTGGCGTTACCTCGGACTGAACAAGCGTGGCTACGGCCAAGGCAAGGTGGAGCGGAGCGGGGGGGCGACTAATCCAGCCATGAGAGTCGTGATTCTGACCGGAGAGGAGTCTAGCTCAGCCGCTGGCCGATACGGGTTGCTGGGACCTCAACGCGGTGGGACAGGGCAGAGCGGCTCAGGACGCGTATGGTATCGTCGCGGCTACCTGAGCCGCATACTCTTCTCCCACATCCGGCGGAATCTCAGGAACGACTTGCTACAGAAGGCGAGGCGTCAACTAACGCCGCCGCCGTTCCACTTGGGACCACGGCCGTAGTCGAAGGGGCAGATACTTCGAAGAAGCCATGGAAGAGACAAAAATACCACATGATCCGCATTCTTGGAGCCGTCAAACAGCCTTGGGAAAGAAGAAACTCGCCAGATCCGAATCCACCCTTATCTCAGGGCGTGGGATATGATGGGATTTGGCGACGTCCGGATCACATTATTCCACCTTAGGAGGAAAAGGTCCAGACCAAATGATCGACGGGCCAAGCTTTCTCATGACTTCGGTTCTCGGCCGTGGTAGAAGCAATCCCCTGTGTTGTTTCTGCACTGGGGTGGAGACGAAATGGGGGATACCATGCCAAGCCACCGTCCCAGCGCTGCTCAATAGCGCGGCCCCGAGCTGTAGGTACCGCCATCTAGCGCCGGTCTGGTCGGTCGACGGCGCAGCCCTCGTAAAAGTCGGTCTGTTCGCAGCGGAGGACGGCATGAAATAGGCATGGCTGCTCATGTGCCTACGGCATAGCAATGCTGCAGAAGAGGTCCACTGTGAGGAGCATCAACCCTAGGCGCTGGTTGCTGATACAGAGTCGCACACGCACTGCGCAGGTGGGCGCAGCGGGTGCATCACGTAAGCTAGATGACGTCTCATTTCGGATTATAAGCAAGCCTCTGGTTGCGGGCTGCCGTTTGAGTCTCAACGTGGAAGCAGCCATGTGCATCGGAAGTCGGCATGGCTGATTGCAAAGTGCAGACACGGCGCCTACCTTGCGGTACCTGCGTTTGTACAGTACTACTACCTAGCGAACTCCGGCCTGTGCCTGGCTGGACTTGGGACGGCAGGAGGGACCGGGGGGGTACCGGCATTGAGTACAGTGACATCCGGGAAGGCCCTCGCGCTAAACCCCAAAAGCTGATCTCTGAAGAGCCCCACAATGTATCTCCAAATGTACCTCTACCATACTCTGTTTGTACAGGCAGAGCATCTGTGCAAGAACCCACTTGTGTCCACTTCAGCTGGAGTAGCGGCAGATCGTCACAACAAGGAACCGGACTTCCCCTGTCCTTGCTTGCTTGCCTGCCCAGGAACCGCGGAGGCTCGCCAAGCACAACAAAAGCGGACATACTAGTCAGGGAAAGGAAAATGTGGCTTGCTGAAAACCTCGAGAATGGATAACAATGCCCCATTATCTCAGACGCTGGCTGCCTCGACTTGTGCAGGAGTTTATTGTGCGATTCAGCACAGCCCATGTAGGAGAAGGGCCTCCTCTGCCGCAATAGGCAACCGACTCGCCTCCTGTTCACGGCGCAGGCGCGCTTGGCAAGCCTGCCCCTATTTTTATTCCCTTGCTGCGTTCCGACCGGTAGTGGTAGCTTTCTTAGCTCAAGAGCCTCCCGGCATCATCGATCCAGTTGTTCCGCCAGTGCCTGACACAGCGGGAACCAAATGAGCCAGAGGAGAGCCACTGACGAACGAGGCGTTCTGATGGCAGCTATGCTCATGAGATGATGAGGATAGTAGACCCTCTCTGTGCCGAACTATTGATATCAGTTAGCCCCAGGGGCCGAGCAGAGATAAAAAAACAACAACAACGATGACCCCATATGAGCTACGCGGAAATAGCGCTGCCCATGATCCCGTAAGCCACGCTGGCGCATGGCCCGCCGGGAGCGTCTTAGTCTCCGAGGCTCCTATCTGCCATCGGCCCGTTGGGAGGCCGTTGATAGATTCCTCGGAGCAGGCTGTTCGTTAGCTGCCAGAGAGTAGCGGCGATTGATATGGCAAAGCAGCGAAACACTCGGAAGAGAAGTGGATAGTGTGAGCATGACGCGGCTGTAGCGTAGGCATGTCTATTGTGGCTTTCCTATCTCCGTATCTTCTATCCCAATTTCGCCAGAACTCCGGCCCTCCTACGGGGCATTACGTGTTTGCTACTTTCCCAACACAAGCATCGCTCTCGAGCCTCCCCTCCAGTTTGTACATGGCACACTAACCTGCGCCGTGAAAGAGTAGAACAAAGCAAAACAAGAACGCAATGTAAGTCTACAAGTCGGACGATCCACAAGCGCCTCGGGTCCACATCTTGACCGAACGCACCGTCATGCCCCTGGTGTCACCCTCTCCCCAGGTAGGTAGCCACTCGTCAGCCGCCGACCAGAAGGTCCACTGAGCATTCGTCGACGAGTCGAGCCACGGCTTGGAGCCGACGCCATCGGGGAACCAGCCAATCTTGCTTCCCACGGCAACGTTAAGGATCAGGTAGAAGGGCTGATCGAACGGAGCGTTGCCTGTGGTCGAGCTCGACCCGGCCCATGGGTTCGTAAACAGCGTTGAATTCTCCTCCATCTTGGAGAATTGGCCCTTGGTCCAGAGGTCATCTTTGGCATTGAAGCCCACGAACAGGATCTGCGTGAGCCGGTTGTCCATGTAAAAGTAGATGTAGCTCTCGTCCCACTCCATGCCAAACGTGTGGAAGCTTTCAGAGAAATCACCGCGGCGGAGCTTCTTGGCGCTGGTAGTCCGCCAGTAGGCATCCGTGGCCGACGAAGGACCTAAACACTGTTAGCTTTTCGGTCGTGGGATAGAAGTTTGGTCAATGATAGCGGGAGGGGACAACTCACCCCAGTGCAGAGAGCCATAGTACAGATCGCGGCCACCCGAAGGATAGCTCCAGCTGTTGCCTCGACTCTCCATGATATCGATCTCTCCGCTTCGTGGCCACTCGCCGTATGCCGAGGTCTCTGGCATCATCCAGATGGCGGGCCATAGCCAGTCGCCCTTGGGAAGCTTGGCCACGACCTCGACGCGACCATACTTGATGTTCTTGGTCCCCTTGGTCACAAGCCGAGCGGACCGGACGGGCGGGATCATATTGCCCTTCTTGGGATCCGACACAACCGCGCATGCACTCTGCTTGGTGTCAGTGCAGGAGCCATCCTCGGTGAGATTGAGGGTGTATCCGCTATACAGCTGGTCGTTGGTGATAGGGGTGGTCTCATTGGTCAGGGTCGGCACGATGTGCAGCCCGTCCGCGTCAATGTACGAGTTTTTGGAATCCGTAGTCGTCCAGTCGAACGACCCGGTGCCGAATCCATTCAGCTGCCACGGGCATCAGCCGACAAGAACGTCGCAGATCATAGGGATATCAACTCACCGTAACCAGATGCGACCACACGTCGGAGTCCAAGGTCTGGAAGTCATCTTCGAACACTAGGCACATGGGCCCGATCTGGTACTGTCGCACATTTAGGACGCAGATGACGGCGGCCAAGGCAAATCCAAGGCCGACCCAGCCCATGACGATCCAGTTGTTGTACTTGGTCTTGTACATTCGCGGATCTTTCAGCCATGGCTTCTCATAGCTGCCTCTCAACCTATAGCTCTTGAACCTCTTCTTGTGCGTCGTTGCGTAGGTTGGCGATTCTGCCCGGCGTCCGTACAGGGAGCCCGCGGGGGTGCTCCGCCCCGAATACATGCCGCCCTGGTAGTGCCTCGGGGGTGCGGGCATGTCCCCGTACGAAGATAAGATTTCATTGACATCCTTATGGGCCATGGTGGCAGCGCAACGATAGACGACGGCAAGTGCTGATGCAAAAGAAGTGAATAGAGCAATACAAGGGAAGGGAAGCGAGTGTGTGTAAACGTATAAGGGGCGACTGAAGATGAGCGTAAGGAAAGGCGGGGCTCTGACTCGGGCGAGATGCGAGCCTCTCGTAGTTAGGAGCAAGCAAAGACAGCTGCCGAGGGTATGTGTCGGGCAAGACGAAGGAGGTGACGCGTGTGCTGGCGAATTCGCTCTTCGTCGTGACCAGGTGCTGGCGAGAGAGCTTGCAGGGCAATCAATGCAATGAGGGTCCGAGAGAGAGGGGGGAGGGACAAGGGGCCGGGCCTCTGCTCTGCGCTGGCTCGTGGGTTGACTCCTGTCGAGTGCGGGAGTAGGTCCTGGGCGATGCTGGCGCTAGCCCGGCTGGCTCGTCGCTAGTTTGTGCTGCTGTCGCCAACTAGTCCCAAGCAGCCTGGGGCCCAATTTCAGCTCTTCCCAGGGGAAGCCCCCCCCCCCACTCTCTCCTGAGAACCCACATCGCAGTGTGCAGAAAAATGCCAAGGTATGCGGCAGAAGACACGATGGTCCGTACGCGCTCGTTAACTTCACTAGGCCACTATCGACAGGCGCTCCGTGAGAATGGCGCAGCCTATGACGTTCAGATGGGATTAGCGCACCGGCACAATTCGAGCTGAGGGAGCGAGCGAGCGTTTTTTCTGCCTCTCGTTTATTGACGGAAGAGCCACACTTGTCATCCCGGACGGCAATGGCGCCGCCTTCGCAGAATTTTGCATCGAGGTCTCACATCCGGCGCTGGCTGAGCGCCTCTGCCGGGAAGTTGAGTCAGGTGTGGGGGGGCCGAGGGACGAGAGGCTCTCTGTTGTTTGCCGTTTGCTGTGGATTTTGACGGTGGTCGAGGCGCCTGCCCACCCTCTTACGCCCTACCTACTGCCGCGCAGGGTGTGGTGGCCCCGGAAGCGAGATCTCGGAATCGGCTACCCTACCCAGGGCTGTGGTGCTGCTGCATGGCATCCATGGATCCATGGAAGCTTGTGCCCACGTACCTGCGAATGTACCGAGTCGTACCCTGCTTTGTACCCATGTCGCCGCCTCCGAACCCGACGAGGTACTCGAGTGAACTGGTACTGTACTTGGAGGTGCGGGACCGGCATCCGCATGCTCCACTACTGTACCAGGATATACCCTAGTTTCAGGTACAAGGAAGCTCTAGTCAGGGGTCCTTGGCCACCCAAACCGCAACATGCATATTCGGCTTCACTCACAAGCCCTGACGGTACCATGAATGCCAAGCTCCGCGCACAGCGCCATGTATGCTTCTATTGTTTAATTTTTTATTTTATTTTTTCCTTTCTTTCTCCCTTTACCCACTTGATGGGCTAGGCACGCCCTCGTGGGATCCGGCATTTGATTCCAAGATTGCTGTCTTGGTCCCTCCGATCGGTCGGAGTCATCGCTCCGACCTCAAGGGCCTCGAAGACTGACTGGTTGTCGAAGCTCACTTCCGGGCCATGTATCCTGGGAACCAAACTATTGGAGCCTCGTAGCCTGCACAAACTTGTACAACCCATTGCAATACACCATGATGTTCCCTGAGGGATCCAGGACTTTGCAATCCCCAGTCCAGGGGGTCCATGTCCCAGTCCTCCCGACGGAGGAATAAGCTTAATGCCCACGATGAGCACGCTCCCGGTGTCCACTTTCAGCACGCTCTAGAGTTTTTTTTCTCTTGGGAGGTCCCACGATAGACCTCTCTGAGCTTGCCGAGACTAGAGGATCTGATCCCACCGTATCCATCCACTCGGCCCCCCCCCTCCCCCCCTCTTCCCGGAAGAGGCTTGGTATCGCCGGGTTGGGCTGCCACCACTGGCCCCATGCCGAAAGAGGTACACAGCTGCTCCCTCCATCGCTTTCTGGCCAGTGGCGACGGGAGGCGCCCGTTCATTGCTTCCAATAGTTCGCCGTTAGAGCAGAGTCCTTCCATACCCTCTTCATTTCCGGTCGTGTCGCAGGCATGGCGCTGGCGCCAACATGAAAGAACCGGCGGCGTGTTTGCTCGGCCTCCCGTACAGCCCACCCGCGTTTTCCCAGGGCAACACGATGGTTACCACCGCGGCAGCACCACTAGTGTTTACCGAACTGCTGGGCCTTCCATCTTCGGCCGCGATGATATAAGGCCCCGGCCATCCCCTCGTTTCCCAGAATACAGCACCCGCCCAGGAAACTTTCCCCTCTTACACTTGTCGCTCGTTACTTCCCCAAATCTTGTCGCTCGCTACCTGCCCACTTGATTTCACAATGAGGACTACCGTCGCTGTCTCATCTCTGCTCTACGGCCTGGCCCTGGCCGGCCCCGTTGCCATCCGCCAGGATGACCTCGGCATTGATGACTATGAGGCTGTCGCCACCGCTGCCCCGAACGTCGCCGCTCCCGTCGGCAACGACGTCCCTGAGGCTACGGTCGTCTACAACCCGACCAGCGTGGCGGCCGCCGTCGTTGCGCAGGTGACTGACGTCGACCCGGCCCAAGCCACCGAGGACACTTCTAAGATTGTCAACGTTAACAAGCGCGCCGCTGCCTACCCGGCCGCTTGCACTACGCGCACCTCCAACGGCCCTTCGGTCCGCACTCCCAGCGATACGCCCGAGGCTTTCCAGGCCAACCCTGAGTTCTCTCAGAAGGCCACCGCCGCCGCCCTGGCTGCCAATGTTCCCAAAGGCTATGCTGTCGTGACGGATTTCGTCAACAAGCAGGCCACTGCTGCCGACTCCAGCTACCTGACCTACGTCTCGTCCAAGCTCACTGACTACGACGTCAACTACTGCGCCAACTTCTGCAACACTCTCTCCGGCTGCAACAGCTTCGACATCTGTAAGCGTCACCTTCTATCCTCCCTCGCACTCTGCCTGCTAACCTGAAGCCTAGACTATGAGCGTGTTCCCCAGGTGGTCAACAACCAGACCCAGGTGGCTGATTCCAAGCTTGGCTGCCCTGGCACCGCCGACGCTCCCTCGGTTACTCTCATCAAGTGCGCTTTCTACGGAATGCCGATCCAGGCCAGTATGGCCACCAACGTCGGCCAGTTCGCTCCCGGCGGTAGCTTCAGGACCGTTTATGCTGGCTCCACCGCTTTCAAGAAGTCTTTTGCTCCTACCGTTGACGGCTTCATCGGCCCCGTCTCTTTCGGCAACGCCACCATCAACGCCCCCGCGCCTGTCATCGACCACGGCTTCCTCAGGGGTGAGACCATGACCACCACTCTTCCTTACGACCCGTCGCTGTGCGCTGCCTCCTGCAATGCTCAGACCGCGTACAACGCCAAGCACGGCACTTTCGGTGGCGCCGCCTGCACCTTCTTTGACGCCTTCATTCTCTACAAGGACGGAGCCAACGGTGTCTTCCGCTGCGCCTACTACTCGATTGGCTATGATGCGTCGTACGCCACCAACACTGGCCAGAAGCGCGACGGCTCCCTCTACACTCCTGCCAACAGCAACGGTTATTATCTTGCTAGCGCTAGCAGTGGCACTTCCACCGCCTAAGGTACCTTCTGATGGTCACCGGCGTGGCCTCGAGTGGTCCCATTTTTTCTTCTATGTTTGGGAGGCGGCGAGTTGTGCATCATCTAGACACGATATGATGATTTTCTGTAATTAGGCGACTGGTCCTGGTCCGCTCCTAGACTTAATACTCTAATACCTGGCTTAAATGCAATACACATGTCGTCTCCCATAAGCTGCTTGTATGGCAAGAAAAGAAAACAAGTGACTTACTATCGGGCTCAGAATAAATCCTCTCCCCGAGGACGCAGCTGAAGGTGCAAATCCAGGCTTTTGGACGTTTCTCCCTTTTCGATAGATTAACAGAAAGGCAGTCCTGCCACTGACTGCGAAGTTGAAATCAAAGAAAAACCAGGCGACCACCTTTTCATGATGCCTCTTGGGGTGAGAGGTTGGCAAATTCGCTCTCTGTGAATCATATGGTGCCTAGGCAGCCAATATAGGTAGCTTTCCTAGACAGGCAACCATCAAGATGATGTTGGTGAGGACTACGTTCCCATCAGCCTAGAAGGCATAATTAAATCAGGTTCACCATCATGGTAGCGATGATGTCTGATAGGGAAGGCGGCACCATGCGCATGATTTATACATGAATTTTGCTGAAAACGGCCAAGAAGGGTATTCGTCATCGGCAAAACCGGAAAACATGTCTGCGTCCTCAATCCACGCATCTTCCTTTCCAGGCAATGGTGATGTCGATCAGTGGGTGCCCTCCAACCTCCCACGTTGTGGCAGCGGAACCTGGTTGACAAGAGTACCAGAAGGACGCTCGGCTCTGCCCGCACCGGCACCCACACAGAGGTAGCCCAGCACTCTGGAACCTCGTATCTCTTGTCTCCATGCTCCCAGGGTCTAAGACGACAGAGAATGGAGCAGATGGAGAACCACGCGTCGGGCAGACGGCCCCTCTGCGGGAGTCTCCATCATCGCTCTCTGACCCTCGCGATAGCTTCGAAGACATTTTGCTTTACGGACCCTCTCGAGCAGGGGGACGGGAGCAATACAAGCCGACTTATCCGAGACACGCGTTCTTGGCCGAATCAACACACGCACGTTCTGTAGCGCCCAATATGTGCATGCTGTGCTCAGTAGTCGCCAAGCTACTGCAGGAACACACGCTCTTTCGGCCGTGGCAATTTCCTTGGCGCTGGAAGGTCGGCGGGGCCGGAAGACCTCTTGGGTAGCCACCAGGCCGGCGGCATGAAAGCAAGAAGAAAATCGGTCTGCAGGAACAGAGATCACCGACACGAAGCCCCTAAAGCTTGGCGCAGCAGCTGATTTCGTCCGTTGTATGGTGGCGGCGACGAGCGCCTAGACGGGCCTGGAGACGGCGTCCCATAGCTCCTGAGAGTGGGGTATATCCTCAGCGCCTGCAAGGTACCGCGCAGGGGGGCCCCGGTTCTGTACTCAAATTCTGGTCAGCCGCTTGAGGAGGCAAGAGATGGGCCAAAGTATCGGTACATGCCACTGGAGCTCCGCCCCGTGCCCCCCCTGCTCTAGCGCCATCGGGACTTGCGCAAGGACTGCGCTAAATGCTTGTGTGGCTCGCTGCCGGCGTTTGGTACATGCCTTGGACCCACTCTCGACTTCACTTGTCCCAACATAGGGAAAGAACTAGCGGCGAGCTAGGCAGTCCCGTCGAGAGCTCACCACAGCCGTGGCGCTTATTTCCTCATTCTAAATAACTCTTCAGTAACCTCGACGTCTAGCCATGGCTGTCGTGGCTGCATGGCTAGCGCGCCACCCCTGCGTCCGCCTGGTTTCTAGCTCGTTCCCCAGCGGGCAACCTCCTCGGTCCTGTACCTGGGCTTGGACTGGTGTCACACTCGGCCGGCAGGACGGTGCCTCTGCCTCCCTACCTCCTTTCATGTCGCTCCGTTTGTCATGCAGAGCCCCAATCACCAGTAGACTATTGCAGCATACGCGTCGCAGTGGGGCCTCTTCCAGTTCTCTCAGGGCTCGATGAGGGCCGCACGGTCTTGGGAGGCGCGATAGCACCCTAGGACACAATAGATTGTGCTGGAGGCTGCCTGAGTTATGCCATGATTAGGCCGCGTATGCCCCGTGAATGTGGCATATCAGCACATCCCAGTGGGCCAATGGCCTGACGGGCCACAGGTCTGCCCTGCCGGTTCCCGAGGGAGGAGCTAACGCTCCTGGCACCACCCGGACCGCCTACGATATCACCCCGACGCATCTTTCGCGTCCTTCACATCTTTTGTTTCCTTCCACACTCTTCAATCCCTTCATTCATGTTTCTTGGCGACATCGTACTTTCCGAGTACGTTGTGTACCTCTCCTCAGGCCCATCACTCACTTGGCCGTGGCTTCATGATATACACTCCTTTTTTAAACACGTTTATACCTCTTCCTATAATTTCTAGTCGTTCACTATAGAGTAATACTTACCAAAATGAAGGCCTTTGGCCTCGTACGCTCACTTCTGAGCCTTGCGCTCTGCAAGACAGCCCTATCATGGGATCCCACAGACTCCCTCATGGATGCCGGTAAGCTTGCGCCGTTCCAGAAGTTCCTTCTATTACTTCTCTTTCCCCCATGAGCTGACACGTACGAAAAAGACTCGGCGGCGACGGGGTACCTCCCCAACCACAACATGGACCCCTCCGTCATCACCGGTGGCGCCTTCGGCCAAATCTGGGCCTTCACGGTACCGACGTCATCCGTGGGACAGACGGAGCAGTTCTATGCAAAGCCCTTGGTGTACACGCCGAGCTCGATCGGCAGGCAGGTTGTCCTTGCCTTCTCAGAGCAGAACAGAATCTACGTGCTTGACGCGGTCAACGGCACCATGTACAACATGCGTGACATGGGCCAAGACTCGCCGTCTGAGGCTCCGTTCTGGGTGTCTGATCTGGGAAGTTGCAATGACATTAGCGGCACCATTGGCATCACAGGTACACCCATTATCGACAACACCACCGATACGGTATATTTTTGGGCCAAGAGTTATCAGACCCCAGGCCAGCGGGGCTACCAGAATGGCGCTTACCGCTTTCACGCCATCGACGCCTGGACCTTGAAGGAACGCCCCGGTTTCCCGACCAACGTTGAGGGCAAGTTCGCCGACAATGATAACACTCGCTACTTCACCGGAGGCGGCGTGCTACAGAGGACCTCTCTTAATATGATCAATGGCGTCGTCTATGCAGGCTTCGGCGGCCACTGTGACATGTACAACTACACCGGATGGGTCGTGGGGATGAAAGCATCCACCGGAGACTTTGTCACTGCATACTCGACCAGTGCCGGCTCCCGAGCACCGGCTCAGGACGGAACGTGGAATGGTGGCGGCGGCGGCTGCGGCATCTGGCAGGGAGGATCAATTATCTCTTCGGATAACTCTGGTCGTCTCTTCTTCGCAACCGGAAATGGCTACAGAACCACGGTCAATGGACAGACGGCGGCGAGCGGCAGGACGCACCTTGACACCCTCTCAGAATGCATGGTGAGCATGTCGATCGCTTCCAACGGCTCCATCACCCAGCAAGACTATTTCGAACCATACACCTACCAAGCCATCGACTCCGCCGACCGCGACGTAGGAAGCGGTGGCGTATCCATCCTTCCCTTCAGCGGTGGTGGTGTTAACCGCCTGGCAGTCACGGCGGGCAAGAACGGTCAGTGCTATATCACGAATGCTGATAACCTCGGCGGGTACAAGATGGCTTCTGGAGGAGGCGATTCTATCATCCAAACCATCACGCCTCCGACGGGAACTGCCATGTTCGGCAATGTCGGCGCATACCCCCTGGAGGGTGGCTACATGTATATCACCCCCGTGGGCTCTCCCACTTACGCGTATGCCCTCGGGTACGATTCGTCCGGCAAGCCGGCCTTCAGCTTGGCGGGTGCGACTTCGGACAGCTCAGCTGGACGCGTGGGAACGGGCTCCCCGACCATCACCAGCCTGAATGGCCAGCCGGGCACTGCCATCATCTGGATGAGCGACCCCGACAATGGTGTCCGCGCCTACTACGCTGTCCCCAATGGTGGCAAGTTGACCAAGATTACCCTGCCCGCCACCCCGGTCCTCCCCAAGTTCCAACGGCCTGTCTTCGGAAACGGGCGATACTACACGGCCACGTACACTGGCCAGATTCTGGGCTTCGGCTCTCCCGTACAGCTTCCTTTTGACTGCGGCGGTCCTTTCAACTTTGGCGAGGTTTCGGTCGGCCAGTCGCAGACAATTAACATCAACTGCACGGCCAAGATCAACATCAACAAGATTTCGAACATCACCATTGGCAACGTTCTATACAATGCCTCACTAGCCAGCCTGCCAACCGGTGCGATCAAGGCTGGCACGACCTTCAGCTTCCCTGTGACGTTCAATCTCACCGGCTACGTCCTGGATGCCGGCAGCACAAGCTCGCCAACGATACAGCCAGGTGTCCAATCTGGCTCTATTACCATCCTATCTCAGAACGGTGTCACTGGGTACTCGAATCAGCAGCCGCTCTCGGTGACTGGAACGACCATCACTGCGTCGGCTTTCGCTGCCATCAACCCGGTCAATGTCAACTTCTCTCCTTTGGTGCTCGGCTCTGCGTCTGCAGGCGCCGGGTCTGACAACACCTTGGTCATCCAGAACCTGGGCAAAGGAAACATGACGATCTTAGGATACGGCTACACTATCAACGATCCTACTTCCGGAACCGCCAAATTTGTCAACGTCACTGTCAACGCTACAGGCCAGTACCGGCTGGACGCAAATGGCTACTTCACCACCACTGATCTGCCGGCACTCAACAGCGTCATAGCTGGTGGCTCCTCGGTCATCGTGCACATGAACTTCCTCTGTCAGACGCTGGGCGACTACTACACCACCTTCACCATCTGGACAAATGGCGGTATGGCTGCCTCGGTCCTTACCGGTTCCGCCAACGCACAGCCGATCGCGCTGCTCGAGGTCTCGACGAACGAGGGCGGCTGGAACACCATCTCCGGCTGCTCCGATCCCACCGTCGACTGCGCGTCGCAGATCGACTTCGGGACTTCGACAGGCCTCACCAACCAGCGCCGGACGATCCGCATCACTAATAACGGCGGCTCGGACTTGATCATTGACAAGTCTAAACCGCCGGTTGGCACTGTCCTCGGGGCTGAGAACCCGAGTACTGATCTGTACGAAGGGATGGTGGTCAAAGCTGGCTCGTCCAGTACGGCGTCCATCTTCTTCAGCCCCCCCTCGACTATGCTCAACTCTGATCCCACCGTCTACTCTGGAGCCTGGACTCTCAACGTCAACGATTTAACATGGGGAGTGCATATCCTCAACTTTACGGGTACCCTCCAAGGCGCACGTGTTGGACCTACGCTGGCAGATGGCACTCCGCGCTTCAAGTACTTGGGCTGCTACAAGGATAGCACCAACGCTCGGCTCGAGACCACCTCGCAGAACAACGCAAACAACACCAACGGTGCCTGCCAAAGCTACGCAGTGACGAATAAGGCAGCTTTTGCCGCCACCGAATACACGACTGAGTGCTGGGTAGGACGCAACATTCCATCTGATTCCCTCAAGGTTAGCGATTACTTGTGCCAGAACTATGTCTGCCCTGGAGACTCGACACAGATGTGCGGTGGCGTTGGCAGCTACGCGCTCATGTGGTACGACACTACCGGCTACTTCCCGTCCAACAAATCTCTGTCAAAGGCCTTCCAGCCTCCATCGTACAAGTCAGTGGTCGGGAACTACGTTTACTACGGCTGCCGCACCGACAGCACGAGCTCGCGCACTCTCAGCAAGTCTATCGGAGCCACTAGCACGAACACGCTCGAGAGCTGCGCGACTGCTTGCAAAGGCTACACTTTCTTCGGCGTCGAGTACGGCACCGAATGCTACTGTGGCAACACCATTGGTTCTAGCAGCGGGGTGGGTGTCGAGTCGACGTGCTCATACACGTGCGCCGGCGATGTGACGGAGCTCTGCGGCGGATCGAGCCGTATCTCTGTATACGCCCTCAATGGTACTGTGGTGAGCAGCTCGTCGTCAACATCGTCCTCGGCGACCGGCACTGCCACCTCGGCTGCCTCGGCCATCTCGTCCACTGCGGTCTCCGCACCCACTCAGCCTGCTAGCGTGGGCTCGTATGCCTTCGTCGGATGCTACAACGACACCGTCGGTGCGCGCGCTCTAGTCGACGGAAACACTCAGAGCGATAGCATGTCGGTGGAATCTTGCGCGGCATACTGCTCTGGCTACCAGTATTTCGCCGTGGAGTATTCGGCGGAATGCTACTGTGGTAACAAGATTTCGAACGGCGGTGCGATTGTTACGGACGGTCGCTGCAACATGGTGTGCAATGGTAATGCCCTGGAGTACTGCGGCGGTACGAGTGGCCTTTCGCTCTACTCTCGCGGCAACACCACAGCTTCCGCCACAACCAGCACTAGCAGCGCTGTGAGCACGACGTCCTCCGCTGCTGCAAGCGCCACCGCACTTCTCACTTGCCCGACCGCCAACAACACAACATATACGGCATCGGGCGGTCAGACGTTCCTAATGGAGTGCTACATCGATCATGCGCAGGGCGATCTCGGCGGGCCGGTATACGTGAGTACCTGGGCTACGTGCGCCGAGACATGTTCCTCTACGGCGAATTGCGTTGCTTTCTCGTGGCAACCCGGTATCCTCAGCCCTTGCTATCTGAAGCAGACTGTTGGCACCGCAAACTCCAATACCGGTGTATGGGGTGCTAAGATTATTGCCTGGCCCTCAAGTTCAAGCACCGTGGCCACGTCTGCCTCATCTACCTCGTCTGCCTCGTCTACTAAATCTACTGTCTCTGCTACGTCTGCCACTAGCTCTAGCACCAAGACCTCGTCTGCCAGCTCTACTTCTAGCACCAAGGCCTCGTCAACTTTGACTTCTACCTCCAAATCTTCTTCTGTCTCGACGTCGCCAGCCACAAGCTCCACATCGACGACTTCAAGCTCAACCATATCTTCCAAGGTTTCTACGTCGTCTTCCTCCACCACTTCCTCCGCTACTCCCAGTGCCACTGCCGTATTCACATGCCCGGATTCAAATAATTCCACTTATACGTCGGCGAATGGCAAGACGTTCCTAGCAGAGTGTTATATCGATCACGCACAGGGCGACCTCGGCGGACCCGTCTATCTTAGCAGTTGGGCTACTTGTGCCGAGGTTTGTTCCACTACAACGAATTGCGTTGCTTTCTCGTGGCAGCCCGGCACGCTCAGCCCTTGCTATCTGAAGCAGGCTGTTGGTGCCCCGAACTCTAACAGTGGTGTCTTTGGTGCCAAGATTATTGCCTGGCCTACAACCTCGAGCTCGGTAATCTCGTCTTCCGCCTCTGCTTCCAGCACCCAGAGTTTGTCGTCATCGGCTTCTACATCGACCTCGTCTCTCGTTTCGACTACATCTAGCTCCTCAGCCACATCTACAACATCGTCCTCTTCTACGGTGGTATCCAGCTCCACAGCTACATCTGCAACTTCAAGCACCGCGCTGTCTACTACGTCAAGCCAGTCCTCGGCTGGTTCGACGACGACGTCAGTTGCCGCTTCGACACCGTCCTCCACTTTCTTATCGTCATCTACTGTATCTACAACATCTTCTATTTCCGCATCTTCATCGTTGGCTTCGTCGTCCACGTCGAGTAGCTCGTCTATCATTTCGAGCTCCACTACATCGAGCTCGTCTATTCCTTCCACTTCGGCAACTAGCTCTGCTTCGAGCTCTACCAGTTCCAGCAGCAGCGTCGTGGTAGCTGCGACCACAACGAGCAGCTCGACCGTAGTCAGCTCGTCGACTAGCAGCCAAAGTGCTACGTCCACAAGCGTCTCGTCGAACCAGGCTGTGTCTACTTCGTCCACTTCCCAAAGCAGCACAGTCTCCAGCACGACATCAACGGTGGCCACCAGCTCGAGCTCAACGAGCAGCAGCCAAGCTGCTACATCTACTAGCACTTCAAGTAGCCAATCTACGACTACATCGTCCACCTCGAAGAGCAGCACGACCTCTTCTACAAGCTCTTCCACGAGCAGCTCAAGCTCAGCAAGCAGCAGCCAAGCTGTGACAACGTCGTCCACCTCGATGAGCAGCACAACCTCCTCCACGAGCTCAACTGTGGCCAGCAGCTCGAGCTCAACGAGCAGTAGTCAAGCCACGACATCCAGCAGCACTTCAAGCAGTCAGGCCTTGCCCACGTCTTCTACTTCTAAGAGCAGCACGGCCTCTACTTCTTCCACCTCTTCTACGGCTACCACTGGCTCGTCAACATCCTCCCTGGTATCTACGGCTAGCAGTTCTGTGTCGGCAACCCCTACTCTCCCACCATGGAGCTATATGGGCTGCGCCAGCGACAGCACATCGGCACGGTCCCTCAACGGTACTAGCACAACGAACAGCGCAATGACTGTAGAGATGTGCCAGACTTTCTGCGCGTCCAACAACTACCCTCTGGCTGGCGTCGAATACTCGACCCAGTGCTACTGTGGTCTCGACCTCGCGCCGAGCTATACATACGGCCAGACCGGCTGCACCATGGTCTGCGGTGGTGATGGAACTGAGACTTGTGGAGGCAGGAGTCGTGTTAGTGTGTACAAGAACAATACGTACGTCCAGCCATCGCTGGTCCAGAGCAGTGGCGCCGCCGTCCTCCAGGGCTGCTACGTGGACAGCTCATCGGCTCGCTTGCTCAGCAAGTACACCTGGACATCGTCGACCACCATGTCAGTCGACGCATGTGTCAGCACTTGCTCGAAGCGCGGCTTCGCAGTCTCGGGAGTGGAGTACGGAGGAGAGTGCTACTGTGGCAACGACATCCCGGCCGCAACCTCGCTGGCGACCGGCACGTGGGAGTGCCAGGCTATGTTCTGTACCGGCAACACGTTGCAATTCTGCGGTGGCAAGAGTAGGATGCTGGTATACGCATAGGCGGCGCACAGCCAGAGGCAGAGTGATAGCCTCGCGACTTTATCTGGTCGTCTTACGGGAGGTGTTTTTGGAAAAGGTGGGAAGGGATCTCATGCTTCAAATTTTTTCTTCTTGATACCACTTCGCCCAATCGAGGGACTGTTTGGAATTATATAAACTTTATTTCCTAGTAATATACTAAACTAAGAGAATGCATGACTTTCCTTCCCTACCTCTACTGCTCAACAACTAGAACGACACCAAGTATATATATTTATATCTATCTATGAATATAAATATACAATTATATCTATAAAATAATACATCCCTCTACGATCAAAGGATTCTGGCCTTTGTTCCGAATGTTCTCGGCAAATTCTCCAGCAACGGGCTGGTTCATGCCAAGTTCGTCCCAGAAATTTCGATATGCCGTCAACTGTGGAGCCTGCTTCGTTTGCTGGTCGCCACTAGACACGCTCGCCCTGCAGCACCCGCCATCGCCGGCAATTCATAAAAATAGCAGGGGCGGGAGATGACACAGCCCCAGGGGCCTGCCCCACAACCACGTAATTCGACGAGGCGCCGACTCTTGGATGGCGGGACCCTTGACTGGCTGACGTTGATCGTTTTAAAGGGCTGAGGCGGGAAGCCGCCAACCTTCACCCTGCTCGAGACGTTCCCTCTTTCCTGTCCTGCTTGGCCTCTTGTGCGCTCGTCACGAACCCAACATCGTCCTTCGTTCCTCATCCCCCTCGCCGACGTTCTGCGGAAACCCTTCCGTGCACTCTCAACTCGCGAACCCCCCCCCCTTCTTTGATGGCGCCCACGCAATCCCCGACCTGGCTCCACGCCGCCAAGCGGTCGGCAATTGCCGCCGCGCCTGAGCTCACGCGACTCTCGGCCCATGTCATGCTCTCCCGACGAGACTTGACCGTGAGCGACACCCAGAAGGTGACATTGGGGGTAAGTAGCAGCCGTGGACGGCCCCCCCCACCCCCCCGCCGTTTGGCCCCCGGGAGCCAGAGAGCTAACGCGCCGTGCGCGGCCGAACAGATCATCGCCGTATACGTTGTCGTGATCGCCATCCTCTGGAATATCCCCTACGTCCGCTGGTCCTTGTGGCCCTTCAAGATGCTCGTCATCGCCTTCCACGAGTGGTCGCACGCCATTGCGGCGGTCTTGACGGGCGGCCGCGTCAAGTCGATCGAGCTGGACCCGCGCGAGGGCGGTGTCACGCACATGGTGGGCGGAAAGAGCTTCATCACCCTTCCGGCGGGGTACCTCGGCTCTTCACTCATCGGCGCGCTTCTGACCTTTTGCGGCTTCGACATTGTCGCCAGCAAGGTCGCGAGCCTAGTCCTTGGCGTCGCCTTCCTGCTAACGTTGTGGTGGGGCCGGCGCGACTGGCTGACCATCGGCACCATCCTGCTCGCCGTCGGCCTGCTCGTGGCCTGCTGGTTCATCAAGCACGCCGAGCCGCTGCGCTTTGTCGTACTCTTCATCGGCGTCATGTCGTCGCTCTACTCAGTGTGGGACATCTGCGACGACTTGATCCTGCGCAAAGTGAATAGCTCGGACGCGAGCGTCTTCGCCGAGCGCTACGGCGGCTCTTCGCAATGCTGGGGTGTCATTTGGTCTATCGTCAGCCTGGTGTTTATGGTCTGCGGTATCATTGCCGGCATCGCAGCGTTCCCGCAGTCTTTCGCCGAACAGGTGAGCAGCTTGTCCCGCTCCTCGTGCCGAACGAAACCCCTGGGGCGCCCCTACTGACATAGATAACAGGAAGAGGACAGCCAGAAATTCATCCCAACACGATAGACGTGCACTGTCGCATATGGTTTTACTAACACGGGCTTACCTTGGGGCTCAGCATCGCATGGACAATGGAACGCAAGGTTGGAGTGGTGGACGACCAAGGATAATGATACCCATGGCTCAACGAGTCTGCTCTTAATGTCTCTCTACCTTTGTGCAGGCGCTAGGTCTTCTTTGCAAACTGAAAATACCGTAGTCCTTTTCGAGGATATCGGCTTGTATTGTGCTACTTTTCTACCCCCTGCCCCCCCTCTCCCGAGTGAGGTCGTTTTATCTCCTAAGCTCATGTGCTGGCCCCTTGTCCCTCTCAAGGGCGATTTCCATCGACGTTCCCCGCCGGGTGTGTACCTGCCCTCTCCCAAATGGGCCTCAGGTAAAATCAACTCCGAGAGATGTCGGATTTGACACCGCACTGATCTACCAACAAGGTAGAAAAATAGTCTCCACAGTGAGCCATCTATCGTTAATGGTATGTACATGCATGTTTGGCACCGCCCTTTCTCCGGATGCACCTGTCTTGTTAACCGCATTAAGCGAAGCCGCTGTAGTTGGGTCATAGTATTCGGCCATGATGGCACCGCATGCTTTGACAGCAGCTCGGAACAAAATGCTGTCGCACAAATCTCTCCCTTGACTTGCCGTACAAGCAACCAAAGACACTGTGGTGAATGGACGATGCTGTCCGTGTATATTCTCGACTCGCGAAGTGTGGCGCTCAGTCGTCTCCCTTGATCTTCCGGATCTTACCAGTCACTTTCTCGGTAATAGCGTCGAAAGAGATCACGATCTGAGCCCTGGGGCATTTGTTTTGTGACTTGAACAACTCGATAACTCCCATCTTGCTGAGCTTTGGGTTCTGGCGAACCAATTCCTTGAGTTTCTCCAACAAGTCAGGGGGCAGGCCTGTCTTTGCCTTCTTCCCTGCGTTACCGGCGGTCAGCGCATGAAAGGCGTCAGTCGGTGCTGGTGGTGGTGCCATTGGGGCCGAGGGAGCGGTGCTAGGGTTGGTAGCGGTAGAGGGCACATCGGATGGCTTGGCGGATGGTGTTGCTGTATCGTTACCTGCGCTCGTGGTCGTGGCGGTCTTGCCGGGCTCCCAGTACTCTGTCGAGAACGGATCGATGCCCTGGTGGTGACGCAAGGACTCTGCGGCGGTGTTAGCGGCGTCTCGCCTCCAGAGACAAAGTGAGGGCTGGAACATACCAAGACAGAACTCCATGCGGTATTTGTAAAGATGAGGCTCATCACCGCGTCGCAACTCGTTCTCCCAGGTTGGGCCGTGGCTCTTGGGCTCCATTCCGCCCAGGAATTGGGGACGTGTAAGGCCTATATCTTCCGAGTCGTCTAAGAAATCTTCCAATTCTTCATCCTCGTCAAGGTCCTCATCGTCGTCTTCGTCGTTTTCGAGGTCCTCGCCATCGTCGTCCTGCCACTCGGCCTCCGAATCGTATTCGTAGTCCAGTGACAGCACTTTACGAGAGGCCGGGTTCCGCGCAAGCTTTCGGAGGCTGTCTACGCCTGCCGGTAGGCTGCTGACAGTTCCGATGTAAGGGGGGCGAACATCCTCCCGGAACTTGAGCGTTTTGAGCGTAATGGCTTTCAGTGCCTCACGGGCATCGAGAATTTGACCATTCCGCGCTGTGAGATCGATCGGGTTGCCTGACGAGCCACTATACTTCGCCATGATCTCCCGCACGCTCGGATACGCGCGGCCACGAGGAAGAGGCTTGAAGGGAAGCTTGAAGGCTTCAACGGGATCAAATGCCTGGGGTTCATATGTTCGTTTCCCCTCCAGGTGCTCGTCTAGAATCCGGGTGATGGCCTCCGTAGTCTCTTCATCCATGGCGAAAGGCTTGCTTGCGAGCTTGACATTGTCTTTTAGGAAGAATGGCCGGAACGTGTTCTGGTACCAGCTCAACTGCTTATCCTTGGCTCGTGTCGGAGTCGAGGCGCGGGCCACAGCATTCTTGCGATCATCGTCGTCGGCATCGACCACAGTTTCCTTCTTCGGGGTCGACTTCTGGAAGAACATGCTGGTTAACCGCATTTGGCTGCGTGCCTTCTTAGCCTCTTCCTCTTCCTTCTCTCGCTTCTTCTGCTCCTTCTCTTCATTTCGTTGGCGCTTCTCCTCGGCCTTGACCTTGTCGGCCTCCTCCTTCTCACGCTTCTTCTTGTCACGCTCCTCTTGCTTCCGCCGTTTCTCCTCTTCTTGCTTGGCCAGCTCGGCTGCCTTGACTGCCTTCTGGGCTTCTTTCTCTTGCTTTTTGGCTGCCTCGGCGTCGGCCTTGGCTTTCTTTTCGTCCTCGGTCAAGCGTTTCCGCTTCTTCGCGGGTGGCTGGGTGGCGGACGACATGGTAGCGGATTGGGCTGAGGGAGTGGTTGTGTTTGAGTGACGCGTGGGCGAGAGAGCATTGGCTTCCGCGCGGTCAGGTGTGGGGTTAGGGGATGGCGAATCGGCGTTCGCTGGGCTGCTTCCAGACACAGTCAAAGCAGGACTGCCGTGGGCAGGCGTGAAGGATTGGGGTTTGGGAGGGGTGAAGAAATTCTCTTCTGGGTCGCTGTTAGTTATCGTGGCTTCGGGGTGTGAGGATGTGGGTGGAACGTCTTACTATCACTGGATTCGTCACGGGCACGCTTTTTGTTTGCCACGAGTTGCAGGCCTTGAGGCTCCGAGGGTACACGCTTGACGAAGTCGAGTAGAGTCGGCTTCATGCTCGAAGGCGACGGCTCCTCGATCTCTGTGGGCATCTCGAAGAATGGCATTGGCGAAGCGGATCCCGAGGCCCGGCAACGATCGCGAGGGCGAAGGCAGTGGAGTTCAAAGTCGAATCGAGACGGCGTGTTCCGGTGAGGAAAGCTTTGAGACGAAGAAAAGAGAGGAATAGGAGACTCGAGCTGTTTTTCGGGTGCTGGAGATTCGATTCAACTCTGACGATGCCGGGCGAGGAACACAGGCTAGATGGCGGCGTGTCGTGCCCACTCGACGGTTGGTGAAGGAGGGAGTGGCTCGTCGAAAGCGCGACCGGGACGCGCCTTCTTGCCCCGACAGTTCGCGTCCAAAGTGGGGCATTGTAAATTGAATTGAGTGCTGTGGCGGCGCTCCACTTCGCGTTGTACCGTGTGGCTAGTTATTTGTGGCGCTGCATGCCCGCTAGTGCCTTCCCCCTGCAGGCAGCCTGCTCAGTACCACGGCCGGGCTGCCCGGGGTCAAAGGAACGTAGCATGGGATCTGCAGAGGGACAAAGGTGAGAAATCCGGAAAGTCGACGCAACCTTGCCAGCTTGGGACGCAAGCCATCAATCCTTGGCCATTGTCGTCATGCATTCAATAAACCACCCCTCCATCGGGATAGCAGTTCCAAACTGGCGGAACCTGACGTGCCTGCAATTGTAGGGCAGTTTTGGTATTTGCCTTGGAACTAAGATGCAGCCGCGTCTTCTCGATTGCAGAGCAGGTCAACAACACGCGTCTACATTCGAGGGTGGGAACATTGTATAGGAAAGCAGTAGCAAATGCTGGTGGTCTCTTATATGGTATCTTAAACACGCTGCTTTTCGTCCCCGCTGGCAGCTCGCTGCCACACGATCGAACCTCCAACCCCCAGTCAACTTTCAACATCCGTCCACCGCTTTTGTCTTCCAGGGTATTAAACACGGAGCCAGCAGGCATGGCAGAAGAGAGAAGGGGGAGCAAGGAAACGAGCGGCAATGTTGACACAAGTGGAAGGGGATTAAAGGTAAAAGATGCGAGGACGTGACAGAGCCCCTTGAACGACCGTAATTAGGTATTTGCCCACGGCGGTGGCAGACAGTATCATGCCTGCCTGTCCGCCCAACCAAACCCCTCGCTTGTGGAAAACGCCGACCAATGCAGTAAGAGTTTGAAAAGGAAAGAAAAGCCCAACGACGGTGGTAAGCGTCATGCGCCATCCGAGCGAGTGAATGAGACCATCTCCATCAATGCTTCATGTCCTGTGCCGTGCGCGCCATCGTAGCCGACCTGGGCTCCTAATCCGGGTTGGCGATGTAAAGGCGGCCAGTCGTGAGGGTCATGGTGCGCTCGTCAACGCTGCCCCTCCGCTTAAGGTCGTCAGCGTTCTTGACGCTCTTCTCGCGCGTCACGGCGGCGTTCATGGCGCTGTTGGTAGCTAGGCGCGCGGCGCCGCCCATGTCGGGCACGGCGTCTAGCCGCTCGCCGCTGCTCCCACTGCCAAAGCTCCTAGCCTTGCCGCTCGCGGCGTCATCCACGACTACCACCTCGCCCTGCTCCTGGCCAAGCGAGTCGGTTCGCTCAGGCGTGTCACCGGGGCTCCATCTCCTGCTGTTCTGCGAGTTCGTCGGCGCCAGCCCAGTGCCGGAGGTGCGGTAGTTGAGCCCCCGACGCCCGCTGGCGGTGCTGCTCCGCCCGGAGCTGCCCGTCCTACGGTGATGCATCTTCTGCATGGCCAAGTCGTCCTCATCGCTGTCCTCGCCCTCGACTTCGGTGGCACTCAGCCGCAGCGGCACGCCGCCGACGCCGACATAATTGTTCCCGGGCGTGTACCCGACGACCGTGGGCTTGTTGTGATGCCGGATCTTGGTGGCGATCTTGCCGCCAGCGCCGCTCAGGCCGGTAGAGGTGCGACCGCCGTTGCTCTGGCTTGCCAGGCTGCGAGAGCTCCCGACAATCTCCAGGTTCGCCCGCATCTTGGCGGCACGCTGCTGGGCGGCGAGCCTTGGGTCCTCGTACTGGGCTCGGTCGCACCAGACGGTGGCCTTTTGTTTCCTCAGGAGGGCGACGTAGCTGCTCGATTGGGGCGAGCCGGGCGCCCCGCCGGACCGGCTGGACGTCGAACGGCGGATGTCGCCCGTGGGCGATGTTCGGTAGGCAGCAGGAGGAGCCATTGCCCCGCCGCCGGTGCTGGACATGCTGCTGAAAGTGTTGACGCTCGGCGACCGGCGCTGGTGGGTGCCTTGCGGCTGGACGAGGTGCAGGTTCTGCATCTGCCTCATGGGGACTTGTATCGGGTCGGGGAAGGTGTTGGAAGACGTGGTGCGAGTTCGGTTGTGGGAGTAGATCTGCTGGTCGGGTTCGAGCGGTGGCGGTGCTCGCCGCCGACCGTACTGTGCGTCGAGCATGTTGGCTTCCAGCCTAGGGGGACCGGCCGTCCTCTTCTCGCAATTTGGCTATCGGTGCAAGTTGCGGCCGACAAGAAGCCAAGCGCGAGAATTTGGACACGAGGTTGCTGCCGACCGTGTGCGTCCGTTTCTTCGCCTGAAGGAGACCTGAGTCGGGCACAGGTTGATCCCGGCGGGATACGGGGCAGTGCTGGGTCCACGCAGGCGCCAGCAGTGGAGCAGGCTACGTCGCTTGGGAGGGACGGCGAGGAGGGGTTGGCGCTGGCCGCGGGTGCACTGCAATTCGGTGCAGACGAGAGCAAGACAGCCGCCGCTGGAGTGTTGCGGGGGGGATGGGTGTTTTTGTGTGTTTTGTGTGTGTCTGTGACTGCGCCGTGGGCCCAAGAGGGAAGAATGGGGTTGGGAGTGCGAACGATGCAGGAAAGGCGAGCCAAATCTAAATGGGACGAAGCTGAAGGCTGCTTCGGCGAAACAGGCGGGAGTGGGCGATGATGCTATGCCCGATATTACCGCCTGCTATTGACCTGCAGCTTGTACTAAGACGCCCGGACGATGGAATGACGCTCCTGGTGGGCCTTGGTTCTGAGCCGGGAGATGACAGGGATAGGGGGTGTAGCACCAGAACGGAAAGCTGGATCTGGGCCTTGGGTCTGGCTCGGGTGGCCTGCCCAAGGTGCAGTTTCTCGATTCAGGTTCTGGATTTCGAAGCCCAAAGACAAGAGGGCCGCCGGCTGGTGTGTTGTCTGCGACTGGCGAAGAGCGGAAAGGGGGATGGGGAGGTTTGGGAGAAAAGGTTTGGGCAATGTCTGTCGCTCTTTCTGCTCACCCTGGTCTGTCTCTGTGCCTGCAGACAAGCGAGTCCCCGGTCAACGAGCTAGCGAGCGTCCTCCTCAGGTCCCCCCAAAGGGCTGGGTTTTGTCTGCGTCTGCGAGCCTGACCCGCTCGCCGGCTAACCCTTGACCAAGTAGCGCTGATTTTTGGGCTCCCCACCGCCGAAGCGCTGAGCAACCTGAAGAAAAAAGCGGCCGAGGAACAGCCAGGGCCGCCGGGCGCGAGAAGCAGCCAATCACGCCGCCACGCGCGCACAATTGATGTAATCCGAGCCGCTCAGGTCCGCGATCAACAGGTCGGCGAGCGGGAGCGGATGGATAGGTCAAGAACTCGATGGCAATTCACCGACGCCGATCTCGATCTTTAACATTTGTTTTGTCCCGACCAATACGAGGAGCCGTATGACACCGTTTCAGGGTTCCTCGCCTACCCGCCAACTCAGGCCTGAGACCCTACCTGCCTTTTGCCTCCGAGTGCCGACGTCAAGGGGGCAAGAAAATAAAGATGGGCAACTCGCGAGTGCGGGACTCGACAGGGTGCGGGCGTCCTCCCTGGGCGCGCCGGCGATCTTCGTCCGGTGAGTTTACGCGATGGAACCTGGGTCCTCGTCTGTGGGCGTGGCACAGCGCGACGGACGGCAAGCTACAATCGCTTAGAAAGCTGAGTAGAGAAGTAGATTGGCGAGCGTGGCCCCCTTTCCTTCCTGTACACAGGCAAGGTCGGATCGGTAGGTGGTATTCCGTCAGCCACGGGAAGGCAGTTCGAAACAAATAGCGAGGACACGGATGGGAGGAGCGAAGCCCAAGGCAGGAGTAGGAGCCCCAGAAGCCCTTGTAATTACGGTAACGGGAATGGCGGAGGGGAGCTTGCGAGAAAGGTCGGCTTCCACCGTGCGACAGCGACCGATTGCATGGCAGGAACGGGCGACACCCTGGCCCCCGAAGCCTTCCGAGACGGAGGCCATTATTATACATATTGCAAAGCGCTTTGCAGGCTACAGCATTCTTCGCCGACCCATCTCGGCAATTCTCCCTTTGGCGTCGGCGTCCCCTGGATTCTTTGCGCCTTTGCAACCGCCGCCCTCCGACACACTCGGGCCGCGACGGAGGGAGTCGTAGACTGAGTAAGCGTGCCTACAGCGATGGCCTGACTTCGCAGGGCATGAGGCTCGCCAAGGAATTGCGATATGGGGTCCAAAAGGCTCTCAAGGGGCTCCGAGAAGCTCCAAAAGGCTCCGAGAGGCTCCAAACCGCTGCCAAAAGCCCCTCCCCCCCCCCTTTGCTCGCCATCCCGGCCGTTGTGCTCTTTTCCGCCGGCCTCTGGGGCCAGGCTAAGAATTTCATGCAGCTGCGTCGAGCCGGACTGGAAGCTTGCAGCTTGACCCCGCCGAAGGAGGAAGGAGGAGGGGTGGGTGGGTAGCACGGGTAGCACCGAGTCCACCCGGCAGCGCTCTGCTCTTGAGTCTTGGGTCTCGGAACAAGTGGCAGCGAGCGAGAGGAAAGGGAGAGCTAATCTATCCTCCGGCCGCTTTCGCGCAGTCATCAACGCGACCCCGTGAGATGTTTGTGAGTAATTGATTCCCCGGAGAGCCGCCGCGAGCTTCCCTGCTTGCCGGCCGTCCCCGGAGCAAACTCTAAAGCGCCGTCGTTTTACTTTGACGCTTATATCTGTCATGCGAAAGCGGCACCCGCCGCCCGCAAGGTTTACAACTTGTCGCCGGCCGGTGGGAGACAAGGCTTCGGCCTTCCCCATCCGCCACGTTTGGCTGCTGCGATGCACCAGGATACCTCGGACGAATGACAATCGGCGTGTGCAGTCCCCAGAGCATGTTCGTCGCTTAGTCCCGACCAGCTGGAACTTTGATCCCCTAGCCCGTCGCCTGGTGATCCCGTAAGTTCGGGTCAACAGGGAGAGCTGCGGCCACCTTGTCTCAGCTGATGCTCCGCCGAAGGTGCAAGCCCTCGGTTCTAGAGCGCAGTAGTGCCGCGAAGCTCACCGTGGCTGCGACATTGGCTGTGGCTGTTTCGCACAGTTGGCCCTCTTCCAGCCCAACGCCAGCTGAGAGCTCTCGTTTGGCAGTCCAGCCCATCCAGGCGAACCACGTTGCCTCCCGAGGCCACACAGCGGCTGCCCTTCGACAATTAACACTGGCCCAAGTACGCAACCAGATACGCAATAGAACGCGGCCACCACGGAGCCCCGATGCGCCACTTGGAGAGTTAGTCGCGGGAAACTAACCGAACTAGGCCCTCGCGCCAACGTTGCAGGCGGCGATGTTAAGTTTTCCAGATATACCCCTCGATATACTACTGTACCTCAACCGCGCTTGATTGACATCATCCGTCCGTCAGTGCTGCCCCGCACTTTGGGGAAGTGCAGAACAGGGATCAGGATTATGAGAGCTGGGAAGTATGCCCGCCTTGATACCTCGAGGCCGGGGGCTACACGAGCCATTGGCGGTCGGGAGCTTTTTTTCGTACCTTCTCCGCGGCTCACCTTCCCAATTGTCCATTGCCGAGATGCTTTGACGAGAAGGTGGTGGGAAGACGAGCCGGGGAATATGACGGTAAAGGGGAGGGGCCCGATAACAACGCTCTTTTCAGAGTTCGGGGGCTGCATGTTGAGGGGTAATTACGATAGGTTCCTTGTGGACTAGCTCCTACCTAGCGAGCGTGGGAGTCCGCGCGCGGGGCAATTGCTCCTATCGCTTGCAAGGGGGAGGGAGGGGAGAAGGGAAGGGGACAGATTGAGGCTCGTGGAACACACACACTGAGGGTGAGGAGGGAATTCCAGGCCAGGAAACCACGGGCGATGATCAGGGTCCCCAGTTGTGGCCGCCATGTCTGTACCTGACGCGCTCGTGCCCCGTGCAGTCCTTCTGCAGACAGATCGCCGGAGGCGAAAGCGAAATGTGGTGAGATGGGGCGCGACAGCACCTTCAGGAGGGTCAAATTGGGTCCTCCAGAGGGGGCAAGCGACCGCTGGCAGACCGCCGATTCCAAGACTCAGCAAGTCGGCCGGCAGAAGTCACGATAAGATACGGTAAAACTCACGATCACCTGCGGCGACTCCGATCGCCCGGCACCTTGGTCTCTGACAATTTCGCCCGGACGATGCCTTGGAACCCAGACCGCTTCGACCCAAAACTTGGAAGTCCTTGACGATGCGACGCAGAATCAAGGTCGAACGTCTGGCAACGCACCGCAAATCCTCAGATCCAACAGCAAGCGCTTGCTCTCTATGCACTATGGAATTGCCATGCAGTAAGCCGCTGCAGAGCCCGCTGCAGAGCCGCCTTTCTGTGCATTTGCCCCACGAGCCAAGCCTGGTCCTTGCCCCGGGGGGCGAGACATAGACACCCACGTGGGCTGTTGCGGTAAGCGACGCCGTTGGGATGGTCCCGAATAGCCGGAGTGGGAACATGAATGACAGATGCCAACCAAAAACCAAAAGTCCAAGGGGCGCGGCGTATGGCCCACGTCACTCTCCATGGCGATGCCTAAAACAGCCAGGTCAGGTTGTCATGTTGACCCGTTCCTTGCTCATGGACCCGGCAGGAAGCCAACGCTCCCTTGCTATGAGTTCTCTCCGCTTCGGGTTGTCGTCAGAGTCCCCCTCTCGTCCACTTGTGCTGGCTGGTCGTCCTAGCCCCAAAGCTTTTCGGCCCCGGAAACAAGACCCACGGGCCTCCTGCGAAAGTCTGGCCGACAACATGCCATATTCATAACTCAACCTATCGTAATGATTTTTGTTTAGATGGCGCTCGCCATCTCTTGGAGCGCTCATCTATTACCCCTTGCGTCAAGTCGGGTAGGCCATGCAAATATACCAAGACTCGGCAACATTGCCTACCCAATTAGCAAGCGTTGGGGAGGTTGCACAGATTGGTCTGGGAATGTTTTGGAAAATCCAGGGGAAAATCACAGGAAAGAAACCTTTCTGGCTCTAGTCTTCCTCCCGTCGCACACCGAGGTGAAGCTGCTGAACCCAGGCCAGCGGCTAGACCCGCGTCCCAAGACGCCGTCCATTCGGTCAAGACGGGTTAACGTGGAGCAAACCAAGCAACCTGGTTGGAGAATTGCCGTGGCTCGAGTGGGGCTGTGGTTTTAGAGCTAGCCTCAATGAGAGACCGGCTCGACTAGCAAATATCTCATTCCTCATGACGCGAAGTTTGGCGTCCTCATCGCTCCAAGACCATCCTGACTGCTCTGTGCACTGGGGAGAATTGTCTCGCTCGCTGCCGTGTTGTCGTCTCGTATTTTTAATACCTTCTGACGACTCCCCGAGCGAGAGCCTCTCCCCATGGCTTCGTGAAGCCGCTCCCCACCCGCGTAGAAAAAGTGTGACGTCGACATGAAGTTTGCGAAAGAGCTGTAGGCCCAATCCCCCAGACATGCCCCTCCCCTGCCAAGCCAATTGCGACTGACACATGAGACTGCGCAGCGAGAGGGACTTAGTTCCCGAGTGGCGGGAGAAGTACCTAGATTACAAGGCGGGCAAGAAGTATGTCAAGGCCGTGGCCCGGGCCGTCCAGCGGGCTCAAGGAGGGACCCCGGCGTTAGGCAAGCAACCAGAGCTTCCTCCGCACTCTCCTCCGTCTGGCTTTTTCGGCATCCGGAGGAGCTCTTCCGCGAGCAGGCGGGGAGAGTCGCAGCAGCGCATCTCGTGGACCGACCCTTTCGATCTCCGCCAGGCGCTGGCCGGCAAGGCCAAGGTCTCGGCCGTGGGTGGCGGCCCCGCGGCGCGAAGCGAGCCAACATTTCAGAGCCCCATCACCAAGTCTCCCGGGAGCGGCATGCGGTACGGGAGCGTGGCAGCAACGCACGCGAGCTCCGCCAGCATCGACCGGAACGAATTCGCCCTCCCCGGCCCAGCCATCAAGAGCCCCTTGAACCTGAATGCGCCCACGCTCCAAAACTCGCCAGAGCGGACAGCGAGCGCGCTGCCCCAGCGGCTCAAGCTACAGCGCAGGGCCTCCACCATGTCGGCGGTCCCCGGGACGCCCCCTTCCTTTGCGCTGCCGCCCATGACCGGCAACGCCCCTGGGCGCCCGAGCCCGATGAGGCTGTTCTCCCTGTCGCCCTTGAACCGTCGTTCGTCCAACACGGGCGACATTGGGCTGCAGCATCTAGACCAAGTCCGACAGCGCGAGCTCGAGTTCTACAAATTCATGGACTCCGAGCTCGCCAAGATTGAGACTTTCTACAAGTCCCAAGAGGAGAAGGCGTCGAAGCGTCTCGCGTTGCTGAGGGAACAGCTCCACGAGATGCGCAACCGGCGAAGCGAGGAGGTCTACGAGGCTAAGCAGGCTTCAGAGCAGAACCACAACCAACCATATGTTATTCAGGGCATGGACCATCACGGATGGATCGATCCGATCAAGTCGCGGTTCTTCTCGCCGGGTCCCAACTCTAAGGCGCTCCATAACATGGCGCGCACGCCCGTGATGGACGGGCGGGCCGACGGCCGGACCAATGACGAGAACAGAGACTATACGAGGCGGTCCCCTTCGGACGTACCCTACCGAACCGCCAAGCGGAAGCTGAAGCTCGCTCTCCAGGAGTTCTACCGCGGCCTGGAGCTGCTCAAATCGTATACCTTGCTCAACCGGACCGCCTTCCGCAAGCTCAACAAGAAGTACGACAAGGCCGTCAACGCCCGCCCACCCTATCGCTACATGAACGAGAAGGTCAACAAGTCCTGGTTCGTCAACAGCGACATCGTGGACGGCCACCTCAAGACGGTGGAAGACCTGTACGCGCGCTACTTCGAGCGCGGCAACCACAAGATCGCTGCCGGCAAGCTGCGTAACCTTAGCAAAGGCCCGTCAGGTACTTCAGCCAACACCTTCTTGAGCGGCTTGCTGATTGGCGTCGGGAGCGTCTTCGCTGTCCACGGGGTCGTGTACGCAGCCGAGCTACTCTACAGCCCTGACCGCGACATCGCCGAGAAGACCAAGTACCTGCTCCAGATATACGGCGGCTACTTCCTCTGCTGGTATCTCTTCACGCTGTTTTGTCTGTGCGCACGGGTCTGGACAGTGAGCAAAGTCAACTACCACTTCATCTTCGAGCTGGACCCTCGGAATAACTTGGACTGGAAGGAGCTCGCCCAGATCCCGTGCTTCTTCTGGAGCCTGTTCGGCGTCACCATATGGCTCAACTTTTCCCAGTATGGCAACTGGCGGTCCATGTTCTTGTATTATCCCGTTCTCCTCATTTTCTTCACTGTGGCCATAATACTCTTTCCGGCACCTATTTTATACCACCGAAGTCGACAATGGCTCGTTTACAGCTTGGTAGGACCCCGTTCTAGCCCTACCCCCCTATGCATCTTCCAGAAGACTTTGCTTCAGTCGCTTACGTGTCCCTTGTAGTCGCGGTTGATGCTCGCGGGCTTCTATCCTGTCGAGTTCCGAGACTTTTTCCTCGGCGACATGTTCTGCTCGCTAACTTACGCCATGTGCAACATCGAGCTATTCTTCTGCCTTTATGCCCACTACTGGAACTTTCCCGATCAGTGCAACTCAAACCACTCCTGGGTGATGGGGATGATCGGTGCCGTGCCGCCGTTCTGGCGTGCCATGCAGTGTATCCGGCGTTACTACGACACTAGAAACGCCTTCCCGCACCTCGCCAACTGTGGAAAGTATTCGTTCTCCATCCTCGCGGCTGCATTCCTGTCGGTATATCGGATGCACGGGTCGGGCACGAACCTTGCTTTACTCGCCACCTTCTCCACGATCAACTCCATTTACTGCAGTACGTATTCTGTGGGCTTTTGCGCCACCCACTGCTTCAGAAAACACTGACACGGTCCACAGGCCTCTGGGACATTCTGATGGATGCCTCGCTGGTCTCAGGCGATTCCGAGCGCTTCCTGTTGCGGGACATTCTTACCTATAAGTCTGTGTGGCCCTATTATGTCTTCTTGGCCCTCGACCCCATGTTGCGGTTCATTTGGATATTTTACGCCATCTTCACCTACGACTCGCAGCATAGCACCCTCATGTCCTTCATGGTCGGGTTTGCCGAGGTCAGCCGACGTGGACTGTGGACGATCTTCCGTGTTGAAAACGAGCACTGCGCCAATGTGCGCCAGTACAAAGCTTCGCGCGACCTTCCGCTGCCTTACACTATCGAGCCGTTCGTCGAGCCCCTCAGCCTCGACACCGATGCTCAGGCCGCCGCGGCGGGGACGCCTGTGGCCCAGGCCCCCAGCCAGCAGGGGACGCCTGCGCAGCCGGGCAGCTCCGTGCATGGGGCGCCCGCCACCACAACAGGCTCTGCTTTGGAGTCAGTCACTCCAGACGGTCTCCGGTCCATCCGGCGGGTCATCGCCGAGGCGCACAAGCAAGACTTCGAGAAGAAGAGGCTGCCCCCGCCAGAGCTCCGGCAGAAGGACTTCGACGATGACGAGAATGGCCTACACAGCGACGATGACGACGACGAGGACGATGACGACGGCGGCGATGGGGAGACCGCCAGTGTTTTGGAGTCGAGGGTGGATGTCCAACGTGCGCAGAGTCTTCTAAGGAGGTTTCCAAGCTACGACGACGAGAACTAGATAGGGGGGACGCACTGTTGCGCACTTCAGATGCAATATTTGCTTTGATCATTCGCATGTACATTGCTCACGAATAATAGGCTCAGCATTGCACTGCCGCCGCCTCTGCTGGGAACATAGTGTACCGAATCATAGATATTTACAAACAAGATTGTAATCAGAATTGCATTCTAGGCACCAAAGGAACGCGTTCTATTGATGGTTCTAGTTGTTGCTATAGCTCTCTAGATTGTCTTCGCCTGGGACTCGCCACAGATTAAGTTCCTCCATATACAAAGCCTGAAACCCCAACTCCTCGATGTTCCTCTAGGCAACCCACTCCTCATCGACCTGCTCCCAGTGGTCCAGGAAGCCCTTGTAAAACTTGACGCCGAGGCCGGGGTCCAGTGAGCCTGTGGTTGCACGGATGCTGTGCATGCTTAGCTGCGGGATACCTGCATCGCTGGCGCGCACGCCTGTTGCAGCCGAGAGCATGGGGCCGACGGTGCCGCCGCTCCGGCTGTCGTTGCGGATCATGTGTAGCTGGTTCACGGCGCCTGAAAGGTCGGCCACGCGGTTAAGGATCGACGTGCTGACGCTGTCCGTCGTCATGTGCGCAGAAGCATCGACGCAGATGGCGATCCCAACGTTTAGGCGAGGCGAGTGGCCCGGCAGGTTGGTCGAGGTGAAGTTCGGGTGCGCGGCATGGGTCACGTCCGAGGACACCAAGAACGACCGCGCCCAGGTCTGGCCGAGCAGGCCCGGTCCAAAGGTGGCCCCGGGCGTCGATGCGGCCAGCGACTCGACAGCGCGCTCGACGGTAATGGGGAGGAAGTTGCCCCTGGCGCCCTGACGGAGTAAGGAGCCGACCTCTTCGTCATCGAAGAGTGCCACCAGCTGGATGATGCCCGAGTCCTCGGGCTGGCTGGCGTGTAGGAGCGCCTGGAATGCGGCCCAGCTACAGAGCTTGTCGTCGATGCGGCCAGCGAAGATGAACTCCTTATCCAGACCCCCAACTGTGGCCGGCTGCAAGTCAAAGAGCTCAAGCTCCCAGTTCACAATCGTGTTGTAGTCAGTAACGTTAAGCTGGCTCGCGATTAGTTTGACAAGCTTAGGCGGCTGGCTGGCAGTAAAGGAGCCGGCGTTCCCAAGGGGCGCTGGGGTGGGCCCTGAAGACTCGGCCGAGAATAGGTCGCTGTTGTCGAGGCCAATGATGGGCACTGCCTCGGTCTCCTTGTTGTTTCTGCCCTGCATGCCAATTCCGAAGTGAGGGGCGAGCGTGGGGATGCGTGCAACTAAGCTTCCATGTTAGCTTCAGGTCCTATATTGATTCCCGCAGGCATTTCTCTCACTCGGCCAGTCCAGCTTGACGAGCTTAACGGCGGTCTTCTTGGTCTGCGGATCCTGCACGATCACCCGGCCGCCGATGCTCAAGTCGCGATCCCACCAAGTCTCGTTGATTGCGCCGGCATACGGTGCGATACCGAGCTGGATGTAGCCATTATGCTGGGGCTTCGTAGACACAGGCTTGAGCCGGGCCGTAAGAGCGTCAATATGGCCGGCGATCATGGCGAGGCCGTTGCCGGGCTTATACGCCTTGCCAACTGCGAACGCGATAATGGAGCTACCATTGCGGGTTACAAAGTACTTGCCGCCCGGGGTGAGCTTCCCGGCCCAGCTATCACGGCTGGGGAGCTGTCGCAATCGAAATTAGCACTTATTCGGGTGCGCGCACGGTTTCGGATCCCAGCAGCAGCTGTTTCGCTCACCTCGGTGTACCCCGCCGCCAGGAGGGCGTCCTTGAAGTAGGCAGTTGCGTGGAAGATGGTGGGGTTCTCGGTCAGAAAGTCTGTGAAAGGCTTGGTGAAGTCCTCGGGCTTGATGTCCCTGGCTGCGATCGGCTTCTTCTCGGCGTCGAGGCCGGGCATGGCGGCAGGCGCAATGCGGGACTGGAAGGCGGACTCGAGCATGGACGACCGAAGGGACAGGTTGGAGCTCCTGTTCCGGAGGAAATCGGGCGTGTGCCTGGTCATGTTACGAACAGCAGACTGGTGAGAAATCGTGCGGAGCGACAGTCGAGAGTGTGGAGAGTCGGCGGGAGAGCAATTGACGGAGTTGCAGGTGATGATGATATGGGCGGACGGAAGCGACGAGTGCGGGAGGCAGGCAGACAAAAGGGCGGCTATGCTGTCTGGAACATGGACCCGCTCGGGTGACCGCTCCCTACCCACCTTCCCAGTCGGAGATGGTTGCCAGGGAGCTAGTGGTGGTGGTGGGGTGGCCCAAGCTCCTTTCCGCGGGATGCGCCCACTAAATCGCCCATGTCAAGCCTACGATATGCCTGAGCCGCGACATTTGTTTGTAGGCGCCGCAGGGGAGACCAGGCGGTACCTTGCATAGCTTTATGTAGTCCTGTATCCGATAACCCTGCTCGCTCCCGAGCGGTTCGGTGGCTTGACTTGGGCCCAGGATTTTCTTTGATGCTGGAGAAACTTTGGACAGTGCTAGCGGCACTCGGATCAGTGCGAAGTATATTCCGTTGGCTTTTGGTGGTCATTTTGGGTTGAATTTACCGGCGCCAACAGTCGAGAGGCGGCCGGAGGGGTAGGAAGGGTCGAGAGACACCGCCTAAACACTGGAAGAAATACCGAGGACATGCCTCAAGCTACCAACTGGGCAACGGAACCAACTGCCCGTCCTTTCCTCCCTCTACAGCTGAATCTTATCTGGCGATGTCTATAAAACAACTGCCGTCCACATGGATTATGAAAAGGCCAGGTTTGGGTGCTGACACAGCAACCCAAGCCTATCAACGGGGGGGCTCTCGTGAGCCCCCCAGCGATGGTGTCATTTCCTTTTCTTTCGCGTGTCCTATATCAGCTAGCACCGGGTTTACCAACGGTGCAAGCACTTGGCGCAGGCTGCCACCCCGCCAGATCGGCACCAATCAGTCGGCACCCGACTCGTTGGTGCTACTTGGGTGCATACAATCAACCAGCAATCCGACCTCTTGTCAGCAGGCCTCTCCCTGTGCAGCTGCCATTGCTCTTTGTAAGCTTACATTTGATGCTTCGCTGCCTCTCCTTGCTACCTGACGAATGCAACTCTACTCACGTCACTTATCAGAGACACCGCCGGCATCACCCGAAGGTAACATAACTTTGAGTGCCATGTCTCTCGCTCCTAGCCCATGGTCTTAGAACGCTATATTACTTCCCCGAGTCTAGGTCAGTACCGACTTGCTTGGGCGTCTCTGGAACATGATCTCGTGTCTTTAATTCGTACGCCCAAGGCGTGACCTATTCCTCAGGTCCCTGTCACGGGACAGGAGCTGCTGCTGCCTAATGGGGTTCACGCAGCTTCAGTGGCGTAACACAACAGCTCTTAGCGTCCGGTACCGAGGCGTCGCCACGTGGGAGTTCTCTTAGGTCTGGCTTGGAGGTGGGTTACGACGCACCAACAGCTTGCTTTAAGGCAAACAACACTCCCAAGAGGAGACAAGGGCCCGGAGGTACATCTTGTAGGCATATAATACGGGCAATCCGCAAATCTAGCTCCACTCATTTTTACGAGCTTCCGTTGACTAGAGTGGGGCGGAGTGAGCGCTAGGAAGGCCCGTGTAAGTCAGCGATATAAGTCAAGTTAGCAAGCCAGAGTTAGGTACATAATGATGTAGCATTCCCTGATGTGAGGAGTGACTCAGTCCCGCTCTTCTCAAAGCCTGTGTCTTGTTCGCCATCGACAATACCAAATATGGATGTCCGCCTTCTCGCCGCCGTCTCCGTCCTCGAGACTGTGGCCTTGGTCCCCCTCGAAAGCATCCCGAAGGCGCCTGGTCTCAAGACCTTGGCCGGCCTTCTTCTGGTGCAATATGTTGCTGTGCAGTTGTACCATATCTTCATCCGCCCATTTTATACCTCCCCCTTGCGGCACCTCCCGACCCCTAAGGTGACTCCACCCATCTGGGGCATTGCTCCGCTCCCGCTCCCGCTCCCGCCTCCTAATATGCAGTAGAACAACACATTCTTTGTGGGGCAGCTAGTAAATCAGATACGAGCCCCTTCGCCTAATACCGAGGCTGTCTCGTGGATGAAGCAGTGGCCCGATGCACCTTTTGTCCGATATCTCACCTTCGCCAACAAGGAGGTGCTGCTTGTCAACAGCTTGTCGGCCCACAAGCAAGTGCTGCAGACGCAATGCTACTCGTTCGAAAAGCCGTCCTTTTTCAAGCGACTGCTGATCGAGATATCCGGCCAAGGGCTGCTGTTCGCGGAGGGAGAGGAACATAAGGTACAGAGGCGGCAGCTCATCGGTATGCATTCAGCCACAGCTCCCTGAAGCTGATCCTAGTGAGTAGGAGGCGTGAATACTGATGCCAAGTCGTGGCTTCTAGGACCGTTCTCTCCAGCAAGAATCCGCAAGTTGTATCCTGTGTTCCGCGAAAAGACCGCCAGCTTGATAGCGCATTTGGGTCAGGCAATCGATGCGAATGCGTCTGATGATGAACACGGCACTTTTGATCGTAAGCAAGGACCGGCAGCTTTGGTGGACCCAACTGACTCTCGTATAGCCGATTCTACATTTAAGAAAGCAACCTTAGACGTCATTGGGTTGGCCATCCTAGGCGTCGACTTTGGGGAACCCTCGACCAATGGGTCGACCCTGAACTTCTTCGACCATTACCACGCCATCTTCAACCAATCTCCCTTGGGCAACCTTTTAACATTCCTCAATTCGTTTGTGCCCCTAAGATGGCTGCCGATCGAGGCCAACAGAAAGTACTGCCAAGCAGCCACCGAAATCCGTCAGATATTAGGGGCCGTGGTGGGCACAAGGCTCAACGGTATAAACAAAGCGAGCGAAGATGACGGGGGGGACAAGGAAGGCAGCCAAGACATGCTCTCATTTATGATAGAGACAATCCGCTCTGGCGAGGCGAGATGGACAAAAGCCGAGATCGTTGATCATGTGAGTTTCCTGAGTTTGCCCCGGGTAGAGAGATCCGGCTCTGAGACGTCGAGAGGTGTTCCAATTCGTCACGGCCGGACACGAAACCACGGCCACGACGCTCGTCTTAATCACCGCTGCACTTGCAGCTAGGCCAAAGTGGCAGCGGCAACTACGAGCCGAGGTCCTCGAGGTGCTCTCCATGAAGCAAGAGTTAGATGCTCAAGCAGTCGAGGGCATGCCGTATCTGCATAACTTCATTCGCGAGGTCCTTCGGGTATACTCGCCTGGTAAGCCGGCCCGGGCAATTGAACTCTTAAAAGATTCTATGCTGACCATGCCACTAGCCATCATGGTACCTCGAGAAGCCGCCAAGGATGTCATGGTTGACGGAGTGCACATCCCGAAAGGCACCGCCCTTATGATTGTGCCCCAGGTGATTCACGACCACCCGCTGGTATGGGGCAAAGATGCAAGCGAGTTTCGGCCCGAGCGGTGGGACGGACTCTCGGGAGACGCGGCGACTCCGTACGCCCTCGAGACCTTTATCAACGGGCCCCGAATGTGCCCGTTAGTTGCCCCTAGATCCACTTAGGCTACTAGACCGTCACTGATTCGGTGTGCGAACAGGGGAAAAGGCTTTGCTAGCCTCCAGATCAAGACGGTCATTGTTGAGCTGCTCCGAAATTTTGTGCTCCTTCCGATTGATCCCGTCACGGAATTCGAAAATCCCGCCATTACGCTGAAGCCCAAGGGGGGCCTCCGGATCGGGGTGAAGAGGCTGCAGGGCAGCTCGAGGGCCGACGATGCGACGCTCGTGGGGCGTCATTAGACGTCTATGACGACGGTGTCCAGCTGGGGAGCAAATATGCGGGGGGGGTTGTAGTAGACTACACGATACAGGCATTAATCAAGGCCTAGAGGGGCGTGAGGGGCAATGACCCCCAAAAAGATCTGGGGGGTCTAGAATCGAAACGAAGCGGCGTGACGTCGGGGCCGGCCTCGCTTGCTGTTCCATCCATGACATGCAATGTGTGTGGGGTGGGGCCGACGTTTGGGAGGCCAAGCATGCACCGGGCGATGTCAATTTTCCCCCAGCCCGGGATCCAGGCAAACTTGGTTTGCTTGAGACGGTGGTAGCCCCCCCCCCACAAATCAGAGGACAAAGAAATATGCAGTGGTCGCGTGAGCTCTTGCAGAGAAGGAACTGTTGGCCTCGGCTGCCGATATGCACTACCGCTGTGCTTTTTTTTTTTTTTCGAGGAGTTTCGAGGAATTCGACGTCGAGCTAAATTCGTAGCCCCAAGCGACATTCCCGGGACGCTGGGCCGCTTTTCTTGTGGCTGGTTGCAGATTTGGTGCTTATGACGTTGGCGCAACAGAATCAAGCACACGAGCATTTGGCTCGGCATCCCTGATTGGCCATTGCGTTCGGTGGATCGAAAAAGTAGCTGGCCCAAATTGCGTGGCCTCAGCTTTGCCAAATCATTCTTGGATTCCAGGGGCAGTTTCTGGTCTGATTCCTCGACATTACTTTTTTTTTTTGTTTCTCACCATTTCCCCCCGAGTCTTCCGTTCCCAACTGCAAGCCATCGCGACGATACCTTCGTTTTTCTTTCTTCCCTTCTCTGATACCCACGACATTCGAAACTACCTCCTCGCCCGAGATTGATCACTCCAAGACGACTGTTGCGGCTGCGGGTCCTCCATCCACTCACTCAATTGCCAAGCAACACGCGACAAGGACCCGAGACTCCGTCTCATACCACTGCGCCCGAGACAGCAATCTTTCTGCGAAGGAGAAGTCCGGTTCTGCACTCTAAATACCCTTCTTGGCCTTTCGAAGAAGACATCGTTTTTGTCTTCCCGCAGCACCCCAGTACGGCCAATAGCCCCTCGTATCGATAACCGGCTGAGCCGAACCACGCAACGATGACGACTCCAAAGCCGGCGACCGCGACGGCCAAGATGAGCGCCATGATTTCCAGGCTCTCGCCCATCCCAGCATTTCCTGAATATACCGGTCCTCACAAGGTCGGCACCGTTGATGTCGAAATACCGGTCTCCGAGCTCGATGCCCCCAGCGAGACCCCCGACTGCGCCGCTGATATTCACACGGTCCAATACCGCATCTACTACCCGGCGGTACCCGAAGCCAAGGGGAAGCGGATCACATGGCTTCCTGCCCCCCAGAGGCTCCATGTATCTGGCTACACACAGTTCCTGGGGATTGGCCCTCTGATGGGCTCTGTGCTCTCGTAAGTGTTATGATATCTTGCAGTAGGAGTCAAAGGACCTTGTGCTAACTCTTGCCCCAAATAGACTCCTCCCGCGCCATCTACACTATACATCGATTCCCGTCCACAAGAATGCGACCCTCGCAGACCCGACCGAGACCGAGCGATGGCCAACCGTGATCTTCTCGCACGGCTTGGGCGGAAGCCGCAATGCCTACAGCCACCTGGCCGGATCTTTGGCCTCGCACGGTGTCGTAGTGATTTGCCCGGAACATCGGGATGGCTCGTCGGTGGTCAGCCTGATCCGCGATCCTAGCAGACAGGACCGATTTTTCATCCGCAACACCCGGCGCGTTGTGCCATATACGCGGATCCCGCATTCGCAGACCTCGGACGTTTGGGAGGCCCGCAATACCCAGATGCGGATCAGGCTCTGGGAGCTAGGGCTGGTGATGGAGGCGGTGTCGGCCCTGGATCTAGGCATGGAGACCGTCATCGGGACCAACATGAATGGGACCACCCCTTGGGGATCCTTGGCTCAGTTTACCGGAAAGCTCGACATCCACGAGCCCGGGCGCGTCATCTTCGCAGGCCACTCCTTTGGGGCTGCCACCACGGTGCAGCTCCTCAAGAGCACGTACTACGCCGGCACCCCCGAGCTGGAGGAAATGACAGACCCGCTCTTCGTGCCGCGGAAGGACTCGGCCATTGCCCGGCAGATCACCGAGAAGAACCCAACCATCTTGCTCGACATGTGGTGTTTCCCGCTGCTCTCGAAGGCCACGGCACCCCTGCTTCGGCTTCCACTGCCCATCTATGCCGACAAGCCGTCGGCACCCGGCGGTAACGCACTGCTGGCGGTGGAATCCGAGGCCTTTTACAAGTGGAAGGAGCACCTGCACGCGAAAGCCAGGATACTGTCGCCGGATCCCACCGCCGAGGTCGTTTCGCCAACAGCATACGAGCGGCCCCTCACGGGCATCAAGCAGAGCGAGCCGAACTTCTTCTATGTTGAGAACAGCGCCCACCTGAACCAGAGCGACTTTGGCATTCTCTTCCCGTGGCTGACCAAGAAGGTCTTCGGAGCTGAGCAGCCGGAGCGAGCTCTGCGTCTCAACCTGCGTGCGCAGCTCCAGTTCCTACGCGCCAACAACGTCCCCGTGGCTCGCACTTGGGTTGGCGATCTTGTGGACGGTGCCCACGTCGGCAAAATGGAGCTCGGCGCTGCCGGCGCTTCAGGCGACAAGGGGCCGGACGACGGCATTCACGACGACAAGGCTATTTTTGACCGAAGCGGCAACATGGCGGTGGATGCTTGGCGGTGGATTGACATCGTGGGCATGGGCGACCAGGCAGGACCGGGCGAGATCGAGCTCCTCGGGCGGGCCGAGCACAGCGAAGACACCCAAGTAGAGGACGGTGAGAGGTGTATGCAGGGCGAGATCGACCCCGGGCTCGCAGTCCAGGAGCACCACGCCGGGGAGACGGCGCGTGCGGTGGTCGCTGCCGCGGCGGCATGATTTCGCGTGGAGCACGACGTGCTGCGGTGCCTATGTTTGTTTATGTGTTATTAGAATTGCATGGAACGGATGGATAACGAGTGGCTATGGGACCGCATTCGAGACGATGGGGTCTAAAACGAACATATAGACTCGGAGGACTTGATTTGGCATATATCAGGGGAGTCTCGGCTGGTTGGCTTGCTACGGAGTTGTCAATTTTAGAACAGGGCTTTAGACGGGTAGTAGCGTCGCCCGGCGTGTTTTCAGCGAGTATATATCAGAGAAACTCATTCTCGGTCCACTCTAATCTGTTCTCATGGCTGATGCGTATGGAGATGACCCAGAGAGGTACCAATGTTCAACCGTTCTTGGAGCCAGGCAGACCGTATCCCCTTACCTAGGTACCTATCCAACGTTGAGACCACCGACAAAAAGGGGCTTGCTTTCTGAGATAATCCAATCTTGGCAGGAGTTTATTTTAATCACCAAATTCCAACGCGCAGATGTGGTATGCGGTTTACATGATGTTGTATCTACATACGAAATAGGCCTCCTACTGCATGTACGAGCCCTATGGCCCAAACCTTCCTAATTCGGGGAGGTGGGGGAAGGGGAAGGGGAAGGGGGGATGAGGGAGGGTGCGGACGGGTAGAGCCGATCGTGGCTTGGTGCAGGAAGCCCCACGCTACGGAGGCCTACCACCTTATCCACACCTTACCTTCTGCCCGGCAAATGAGCTGGCGATTGGCCACAACCCCGAAAGTTCATGCCACGCTTTGGGACTCGTTTATCCCGGGGAGGAAGATGCAGCAGGCAGTGCCTTACGGCCTCTCCGCCCGATAGCCACGTTCCCCCTTTTGACTTGTATTCTCCTTCTTCGAACCCATGAAGCCGCTCACTATCCCAAGACAGGCCCAAACATCACAGCCTTTATGTGGCGGCGGGCCAGCGTAGGCAGCGGTCAGCGCTAAGCGGGTCGCCCCATCGCCAGCGGACTAATAGCAGACCTCGCCTATCATCGCCGCCCTGACCGTGCACCAATGGCTTGTGTCCGCCAATGATGCGTGCAGAGCCATAAACTTCCAAGTGAACAGGCCTCCATTCCCCGGTGACTCAAGCGGAGACGGGAGTCGAGACAATGCTCTCTTTAGGGCCACAGTGGCTGCTTGGCGGCCGCCTGGCGTAGCACCACTAGGCAGGTGCGTAGGCTCTCCCACCACTGCCTCTTTTACTAACTACCTACCTTAGCTAGGTATGTACCTAGCGATGCTGGCTTCGGCACTGTAGATATAAACCAGAAATCTCACCCTCTTCTCAGTTGAACCTACATCCCCATCATATCCTGTCTGTCCTCTACACCCCATCTTCTTGTCATCTGCTTCCTCAGCTAGACACAATGTCGCCCTCTGCTGTTGTTGACGACGAGTCTGTGGTCTGTGTCACCCCGACGGAAGGCTCCGTCAAGGGTGACGATCTCTTCGGAGACAACCCGGATGATGTTGTTGAGGTAGACGAGGCCACCTCGGAAGAGGAGAAGGTCATGATCGGCATGGTTTGCGACACCAAGAACCTTTTCCAGAAATGGGATAGGCACGACCGCTACACTTGGACCGAGGAGTTCCCCGACGACCTCGAGGAGGCCGCAGAAAATGAGCAGACCATGAAGTATGCTATGCTCGTCCGCAACAGTAAGCATTTTCCATAACTCGGTCGTTCGCCACGCGGTCCACTGAGATTCCTCCAGAGAAGAGCTACGACTCGCGCAAGAAGCTCGAGATCGACAGCATCGTCATCCAGAGCCCCCTCCTCAAGAAGGTGCTTGATGAGGTGCTCAATGGGTACCCTGGCGTTACCATCAACCTGAAGCGTCTCGTTTTTGCCGCCCCGTTCAAGCCGTTCGTGCACCGTTGGTCCGAGTTCACAAAGGCACTCAATAGCGACGAGCACGACGCCGAGACCAAGACACACGTTAAGTTGCTGTATGATGTCCTGGAGCACGAGCTCAAGGACGTCATCTCCGCCTTCAGCGACTATACCAAGAATGAAGTTATCACCTACGAGCACATCTGGACCATCCTGCCACCCGGCGCCACCGTCTTTGCTGAGCAATTTGGCCGCCCGATCGCGTTGAAGCTGCAGCAGGGAAACTACGGTGAGCACAGTCGCTACGGCCAATGCTTCGTGATCAAGGCCGACCGAGTCGACTGGGACGGCACACGCTTCGGTTTCGACACGGTGCAACAAGTCATTTTGCCGTTCGCGGGAACCCGCCCCATCACTGATCTGGAAGTATATCCCATCGAGTTCCACCCGGACCACGAGGCCGTGAAGGCGCAGCTCCTGGAGCGTGGGCGCAAGTTCCATAAGCTGGCAGGGTACCACTACAAGAGCTACAAGGGGCCGGCTGTCGAGAGGCAGCAGATCGGAGCCACCCTTGTCAGCGTGGACAGCCGAATCGTGGTCGACGCGTTCGCGCATGGTAAGTTCAGCAATGAGTCCCAGCGCTCCCTGAACTCCCTTGATCGAATGGATGCCCTCCCCGCCGTCCAGGGCGACGCCGATGACGATGGTGGCTACGTCGATAATTCCATCACCAACTACTACGGCGACGATGATCTGGAGGATGGGGCGGCTGAGCGCGAGAACAAGAGGGAGCTCACAGACGAGCAGCTGATCCTCTGCAGCCCCATGCTCAAGGGCTTCAGTCTCAAGACGAAGAAGTGGCTCGAGTTCTTCGTTGACGTGGTCGACGAAGTGACGTTCAACGAGCGCGCCTTCAAGCAGCTGGTACTGCCGGATGGCCACAAGAGCATGATCCTCGCCTTCGCCGAGAGCCAGGTCAAGAACAAGAATCGCTTCGACGACGACATCGCCGGCAAGGGCAAGGGCATGATTATGCTTTTGAGCGGCAGTCCTGGAACCGGCAAAACCCTCACCGCCGAGGCGGTCGCCGAAGCAATGCACGTCCCTCTTTACGTGATGAGCGCCGGCGACCTCGGTGTCTCGAGCTACGACATCGAGGACAAGCTGAACAGGGTGCTCGAGATGGCGGCCAAGTGGAACGCCGTTCTGCTGCTAGATGAGTGCGATATTTTTCTCGAGGCACGAACGGATACGGACCTAAATCGCAACCGAGTCGTGAACATTTTCCTGAGGACGCTGGAGTACTATGAGGGCATCCTATTCCTTACCACGAACCGAGTGAAAAATATGGATGAGGCCTTCCACAGCCGCATTCACATCTCACTCGAGTACCCGGCTCTCGACCGGCCAGCTCGCAAGCAGATCTGGCAGGGTGCGCTGGCTCGGCGCAACGGCGATGACGACATGGGCCACGAGCTGACGGAGGCGCATGTGGACCGTCTATCGAAGCTGAACATTAACGGCCGGGCCATTAAGAACGTACTCAAGACGGGCAACTTACTGGCCGCGCACCAGGGCAAGAAGCTTACGTTTGAGCACCTAAAGGTCGTCCTCAAGGTGGAGGGGCATAGCATCGAGTGATCTCTTGGCAAGTGTATTTATTATGGATTCTCCAAGGTCAGCTAAGGGATATTGGTTTGGGACGGTTTGGGTTAGTATACCAGGTAGCTTGAAATGTACGCTCAAATAAGAGACTTGATGTAATGCGAGCCGCCCGGTGAGGGCGTTCGGCTAAGAAGCTGAACCCCTAAGATCTAGTGTGCTGCCCGCCCTAACTCTGGTAAGCCCCTTAATAACGGTATGTTTCTGGCTTCTATTCTTGTCAAGGCGGAAGCTCAGCTCAGACTGGCCGTACCAAGAAAGATGGTCCATCGCGGGGATATATGGCCCATCGCGGAAGGTGGTGGGATGTTGTGCAGAAGGCGTTACAGGTGATGGGCTTGAGGAGAGATTGGAGTGTTGGGTGTCTTAAGTTAAGTAGGGCTGCTGAAGGATTATCCCCAGATTTCTGTATTAATGTCTACCTTGTACTACGTAGCAGTGAACGAGAAGTTGATGCTTGTGTGACGAGGGGCAACAACAATAAACGGGTTATTGGTTATTCGAATTTTAACTAGAGCGGGAGGCATTGGACAGTATGCCAGGCATCTAGTCGCTGCTCATTTTCACGCCACTTTCTTAGCGAGCATGTCTCGCGCGTGCTGTACACAGAGCTCCTGAAACTCAGCGTCTGACCTCCACACAGCAAATTCGTCACCGAGCACGGCCGGGTCGACCGATGTACCGTTCGGTAGAAACTGCCAGAGTTGATCTGCCGCTAAACCAGACTCTAGGATCGTTTTGAGCCAAGGACGGATCGTCTCGCTATGGTTATGGCGCAGGGGTGTGCCGTATTCCTCGAGTATCACAGGCTTCCCGACCTATAGGACAGTCAGCGACTCTAAGGCGTCAACCTAGTCATTACGAGCATCAACTTACCGCCTTGCCGATCTCATCGTGCTCCTTGATCCACGTATTGCCCCACTCATAAGGATACGACCACCAGCTTGGATACAGATGGAAGACGCCGTAGTCGATGTCTGGAATTCGGATGTTGTGGCTGAAAGACGATCCGGCCATGCCGCTGTAGACGCTGAACCCATCATTGACTCCGTCCGACGCGTCAAAGAAACCCTCCTCACCAGTCGACACCATGTGGTTGGGGTCCAGGCTCTTGATGTACTTCGCCGTCGAGGAAACCCACTTGACCATGTCGGTGTAGTTCCCTCCCTCCATCCTCGGTTCGTTGCACAGCTGCCACGAGAAGACGGCGGGACTGGCCTTGTACCGGTTGACCACAACCTTGATGTAGTTCCGGTATACGGCCTGTGAGCGCTCGTCAGTGTACCATTCCAGCGTCGAATTGCCCCCGAAGGCTCGTTGGTAGGCGTTCATGCCGCCATAGTCGCTCCAGTAATTGACAAACGGGAGCACCAGCCGGATGTTGGCCTTCTCTGCTGCAGAAACTACATAGTCCAGCCGCTGCAGACCGTCTTCTCCATAGTTTATGTAAGCGCCGGAACTGTTGAGGAGCTGATACCATATGTGGTTTGGATCGGGGCGGCGGTCTGGGACGATGTTCACGTCACCAAAGCCCCAGACGCGCGCTACTTTGTATTGCGTCTGGGCAGAGAATTAGCATTGGCAGTTCAATCTTGGTTGGACGCAGAACATGTCCGCACATCAGCTATCTCCTGCAGGGCCAAGTCTACATCTTTATTTTCAGTGAGATGGCCAAGCCACCAAGCGTTAGTCCCTAATGATCCGTCAATTCAAGGGCTCCCTTCACGGGGGTACATGAACCGCACTGAGCACTGACCGGCAAAGTATCCCACCTTTCCATCCAACTCGAAAAGCCTGCCGGATACTTTCGCAAATGGTGCCTTGCTAGTCCCAATAGGAACTTGCGGTGGCGGGCCTGGCTCGGTTGCTGGCAGGATCTGCGCGCGACCGAGGGGCAAGCACCAAAGCACCAGAGAAGTGACTGAAGCACGCATCGAGGCGCATATAGGAATAGAAAGTAAGTTTGACCGATCAGATTAGGTCTAAGATCAAGAACGACGTTGGCCGAGCTGCGAAGGCTTAGTATAACCCGCCGGCTCCTCCACTGGGCCCCCTCGTTTACGATTGTACATATTACCCGCAATGAATAAGGAACAGGCTTAAACAATCTAGCATGCCATCTAATGGCAGTCTAAGGTTTCCGAGCGAGGAGCCCTCTCTCTTGGTTCTAAGGATAGGCTACAAGAGGCTCGGGCTCGGGGTCCGTTTAGGCGGAATGTCGAGCTCCGTCCCGGGTTAAGCCATGCGCGGGCTGTTGCCAGAATAAATTACTATGTTTTTAAGACTGTAGCGCCAAGCTACGTGGCGTTTTTTTCTACATGTCTGAGGCTAAATTCGGTCAACCCGGTCAAGTTAACCCTTCGCCTCATCAACGTGCTAGTAGGACAGCGCCGTCCGAGATAGCGGCGAGAACTTTGACAGTTCAAATAGGATTGTCTTGTTTGAACATTGCGTATGCAATATAGGCAAATAGTAAGAAATACCTATTTCTGATATGCTACAAACTCTCGAATGTGACAAAGTTCCTATGACACGTTGACTTTTCGCGAACCAAAATGTAGTAGGCTCGCATGATTTTTCAAACTCTTAAAACCAGGCGACTATCAAAGTAGACCATTGTAAGAAACGCCATATTTAATTTCTGCATTATCTTGTCGAGTTTACAAGGTATGGAAGCAATCGTGGCTGTACAATAATGAGTGCGAAGCAATCACAACGTCTGACAAAACTCCCTTGCAGCAGTGACCCTTAGTCTTGTCTATAGCTCCGCACCAGAGGCATAAAAAAGCGTAGCTACGACGAAGCCAGGCTATATTGAATGATACATGTCTAAACAGAGAATGAATTGTTGCATTCGATGCCGTACCATTGTGTCTTGTCTCGTCAATCTATCTCCGAGGCTCGGCGTATTCCGACTCGTATGCCGACTCCAGGTAGGGTATGCCTGCTTCACCCCTCACCCCTCAGCTGAATCCCCAACTTGCGAATACGTAACACGATGTGCTTAAGTAGTTGAGCTTACACCTCCTTTCCTCCATCCACCGAGTGCCTTTCTACAACCACTCGACTTTCAGGGGGAAAAAAGGAAAGAAAAGGACACAGTTTACAAAAGAGTCAAAATGACCGCTCCAGCTACTGCTACGGCTCACTTGCGTGTTGCACGGCCGACCAACAACATTGAGGCCCTGCTGCCCTTCTACTGCGATGGTCTCGGCTTCGAGGTCCTGGGCCAATTCGACGAGCATGAAGGGTTCGATGGTATCTTACTTGGGCACAAAGGGATGGGATACCACTTGGAATTTACTAGGAACCGCCAACATGACGCCGGCCGAGCCCCGACTCTAGACAACCTACTTGTTTTCTATCTCCCCGATGCCGCCCAGTACAAGGCAGCAGTCTCTCGCATAGAAACGGCCGGTTTCGTAAAGGTGCAGAGTTTCAACCCCTACTGGGATCGCTATGGAAATACTTATGAGGATCCTGACGGCTATCGCGCGGTGCTGGCGAATCGAGAGTCGCCGGTGTAGGCTTTCCCTGGCCTAGCCTAACCGAGAGCCTCTCGGTACGCTCGTGGGTACATCTTTGGGGGAAGAAGGATCGGCAGACGAAGGATGTAATCGCTAAGGTTGTCTGAGTCAATTGATTCTGTTAGCCAGTTCAAATGTCTCGAGCAATTGACCGCTCTCTGGACACACTTGGCTGCCCCCCCGCAGTACGTAGCCTGAGAGCAGATTGTAAGCTCTGCACACTACTACCTAGGCTGCTTTCACACGCAGGGCCGTTGCAACTCTAGGGGCGAACTACTGCGCCCTTACGTCGCACCGAGACGACTTGCCTTATTCGGAAGCTGCACGACGGCAGATAGGAGGCACGGATGGGCCAACAAATCATGCGCCGGTCGCTTCCGGGGCATTACTGCGCACTCCTAACCCACCACCCATGCGCGGATAAAGTTAATTAAGCAACCCAGAGGTCTACCGTTGCGGCCCACACCTGCATCCTACCGCCGATCTTAACTTGGGGGAATAACACAAGGGAGGCGAGATGATATAAGACGGAGGCCCCCCCGCATCCGCCCTCCGCACGGAGGCATCCTCTCCAAACCGCACACCTCGGCCCAGGGAACGATGCGCGGTCTCTTCGGCGCTGGCTTCTGGCTCCTCTCGGCGGTCGCACCGGCGACCTCCCAGCAGACAGGCAACCACCCGGAATGGGATCGCTGGTGCGGCAAGGTGTACAAGCCGGGCTTTCCTAGTTTCGACCCGGGCGGCCAGACAGTGCCTCCCACGCCTGCCCCTAACGCCCCGTTGCTCTATGTGCAGCTTAAGCCGCGGTATAGCCTGTATCTTGCCGGTGAGACCCAGGGCGAGTTTGTCGTCAATGCCGAACTCTCGTCGTATTTTGGGCAGCCATGGACCAACGCCAGCGCCGGCGCATCCAACCGTTTTGTCTTCTCCATCAATCTCGTCAAGAACGATGACATCCTAGTCGAGAATAAGGTCACCGCCGGGTCAACGGGGAACGTCTTCGCCTTTGATCTCTCTCGTCTGGCCCCGAGTCTCGACCCCATCCAAGTGGTGCTCTACGGCGCACCGGAGGGGGGGAACCCGACGTGGACAGCGACGACCGAAGTTTACTACCTTCCCGACAAGAAGAGCGGCAGCGTGGCTAGGCTCGACAACCTGAATGGCGGCGTGTATTTCAAGAACGCTGCCTCTGGCGGGAAATTCCAGCCGTTGCTCCCCTATGGATTCTTCGGGTCATACGATGGGTTTCTCGCAGACAACCAGACTAGCACGATCCAGGCTTACGCTGACCTCGGCCTCAACGCGATGACGCCGCTCACGCTGTATCGAGACGAGGCCCCCGCGTTCGCCTACATGGATAAGATCAATCTAAAATTCCAGTACGATCTACGGGACGGATACAAGAACTTGACTTATGTAGAGCAGCAAGTCACCGCCGCCAGGGATGCTGAGGCCCTGTTCTCATACTGGACTGCAGACGAGTGCGTACTCCGGCGCTGATATCCCCTCCAGCCCAGCGATGTTCCTTCGCGTACTAACATACTGGCTAGGCCGGACGGCTGGCAAGATCCTTTCAATGGAACCGTGCTTGCGCGGGATCTCATCCGCAAGCTGGATCCATACCACCCCGTAGCCGTTGTTCTGAACTGTCAGAACTTCTACTTCAAAGAGTACACTGCCGGAGCTGACATTATCATGACCGATCCTTATCCTATTGGAATTAACTCAACATTTTCTAAATGGGGCACGGCATGCAATACTACGCTGGGAGACTGTGGTTGCGACAACTGCCAAGGAAATGTCCAGGACGTCTCACGGCGGTTCGACGACTTTTCTAAGTACGAGCGCTGGCTCGGATTGTGGCCGAAGACCAAGATCTTCAACCCGCAGAGCTTCCACGGCGAGGACTATTGGTTCCGCGACCCGAGCCCGGAGGAGGAGTACGTGATGGGTAGCCTGGCGCTCAACCACGGCGCGCAGGGCCTCATCTCGTGGGTCTGGCCGGCGTCGAATATCCTCGGGACAGCGCACGGCGCATTCGCCAAGGTCATCACGGCGTCTCCCGTGCTCGACTTCCTGGTGGGCGGGGATCGGCCGCACAAGATCAATGCCACGGCCGGAGGGTCAGAGGTAGTGGACGCGGCATATTGGACCAAGGGGAAGCAGATTCTGGTCGTAATCACAAACGGGGGCTACGTAGATCTGGGGAGAGTGGAGGTGCCCGTTAGCAGCAACGCGACGCTTATCTTAAGCACACCATGGGGAAGCGTTCAGTGGTCACTCGGGAACTCCAAGCTTGCAGTGGACAAGCTGCCTGCTCTTGCCACAAGCATTATCATCTTGGAGACTCTTTAATATGAAATGAAACGCCCTATTTGGGTATAATTATCTAGAGCTTGAATCCCGAGCAAAGCATGGCCTTGAAATGACAAGCTTCCTTCCTCCTGTCTTGGTTTAGCTACGACCTGAAGCAGTCTGGAACGAACCAATAAACCGCGCTCGCCAACAGATAAGGGGTGTAAGCTACCCGGTGCTTTCCATAACCAGCTGTGCTGCTAGGTCGCTCCTTGGACGAATACGGCAGGGGAATTGCTTGGGATGGCTGGTCAGGCCGTCCGTCAGCTCTACCTCTGGCGTGATCTCCTTTCCATCAGGCCCCACTGCCTTCTCTATGTTGAAGGTGGCCAGCAGAGAGGCGACCATAATCCACATGCTCGCCTCGGCAAGGTGCTTCCCCACGCAGACCCGTCGTCCGAATCCAAACTGACCGGCGGGGAACGGTTCGCCCCGGCCACCTTTCTCCACGGAAAGGTACCGGTCTGGATCGAAAGCATCGGGGTCATGGTAGATTCTCTCGTCGTGCGTCATGGCCCTCGCGTTGGCGTAGACGAATGAACCTTTCGGTATGAACATGCCGTTGTATATGTCGTCCTCGAGCGAGCGGTGCGGGACGCCAATAGGAGATACGGGGCACCATCGTAGCGTCTCTTGAACGAGATTGTCAATGTAGGGAAGCTTCTCTCGGTCCTCAAAGGTTGGCAACCGGTCTGGGCCGATGACCTCGTCGATCATTTTCTGCGCTTTCGCCTGGATGTCCGGGTGGAGAACCATGTTCAAGATCCAGACAATGAGAGCGGACCAGGTAGTGTCTTGGCCCGCGGCATAGACGGCCGCTGCGGCGCCCTTGATGTCATCCTCTGTGAGTTCGCTCGATCCGCCCTTCTCCAGCTGCGTCCTCGATTCTTCAAGGAGGGCCTGCGCGAGGGACCGCGTCTCTCCCCCACCCGAGAGGAGATCGGCGTATGGGACGTCGTGGAGTCGCTGGATTGCCCACCGCCAGTCCCGGGCAAATTTTAGAGCCCTGTTCTGGAGCAGCCAGTTGGGGAAGTGTTTGAAGAAGGGGAAGAAATCGACAAGCGTCCCCGCCGGCGCGCCGCCGTGACCCAGGGCGTACGACGCATCCACTGCTATCTGGATATACTTGTCGTCGTCGGCCTTTACTTCGACGCCGAAGCCGATGCTCATCACCACGGCCGTGGCGAACCTGCGGAGGAGGGTCTCCCATTGCTCAGGCCGTTGGACGAGTCCTTTCAAAAACACGAGCGTCTCCCTCTCCTGCAGCGGCCGATACTGCACGATGTTGCTCTTCTGAAAGCTTTTCTGCAGGATCTTTCGGTGTAGGCGGAAGGCTGGGCCCCAGCGGAGGAAAGTCAAAGTCCGGCCCCAGCCCATTACCTCGAATAGCACGAAGCGCGGGCGGTCGCAGTAGTTCGCGCCTCGGCGGTCTAGGAGGTCGACGGCCGACTGGACGCTGTTCAACACCACAATATCCTGGCCGAGAACGTTCAGGTGAAGGACATCGGAGCCGTATTCCTTGGACCACCTCTGGTACGTATACTCTGGGCTGTACTCGGGCACCACACGCAGGTGGCCGAGTATGGGCTCGCTTGGCGGGCCCGGTGGCAAAGGCACGCCCTTCCGGCGAAGACGAGGCGTCACGACGTAGCTCCACAGAATCAGCCCGAGAACAGAGGCCATGCCCAGGGCAAGAAGCCCCAGCGACGGCCGGGAAACAAGTTGAATAAGGGCCATGGCGGAATTCGAGTGGGTTAGGTGTAGATAAAACCGGGCACAGGCTCCAGCTTCAGGGTATGAGATACAGGGGGCACGGCACGAGCTGTCACTTAGTTTCGTGCTTCCGTTTTCTATTTGCTGTGCTTTAGAGATGTCTCAACTCGCACCTCGTCCCGACTTAAGCCGGGGGTCGGGTCTAGTCAAGACCGGCGATGGGCTTTTCGCATCGGGCCGCTGAGCCTACTATCCCGCTCCGGGCTGTCGAGGGATGGTTGGACGCTAGGAGGGGGGAGGCTTGCACCACCACTTCTAGGCTTTGGCTACAGGTCCTTATCTGAGTCGTGGTGGTACAGAATTGGTCCTGTTCCATGACCAAACCCCTATGGGATTGCCGGGTCCGGCAACGATCTGCCGCTCCGGCAATCGACACGTACTAGCCAATCATCTCACACCAACAACCACAAGGTTCATAGGGTCCAGCCAGGATCGGCAGGTTCTACCCGGCTGGCATCTTCCGCTTGAGAAGTCCAGTGCTTTGCCCTAGGCAGTTCTTGTCCTCGAGGCGCGGCCTGCATGGCGCTGGTCGCCAGGGGTTAGAGACGGTCTGAGCTTAGCCCTGAAGGGGGGGGGGGGGATGAGAGGCACAGGTACAAAACGAAGGCATGCAAACGTCATTCCTTGGGATCTCATCCGCTCTCACCCCCTGTCTTTGTGTATGTCGAAGGTTCTAGCTCCCGTCGACTTTTCTTCTGCAGAGACACAGCCAAAGAGCCACGCTCATCAACCTCCACTCGCCGCTGGCCGTCTCACCGCTCTCGATGCCTCGCGGAGCTATCGCCCAGGGTCCATATTCGACGGAGCCATCATCTCTTGACCCCTACCGCTATCAGACTGGCTTTGGGAACAGATTTGAGTCGGAGGCCCTCCCGGGGGTGCTACCCCGCGGCAGAAATACGCCCCAGAAGTGCAAATATGGCCTGTATTCGGAGCAGCTAAACGGCTCTCCCTTCATCTCTTCCCGCACGGGCATACAGCATGTTTGGATGTACAGGATACGGCCTTCGGTCGCCCACCAAGAGGTCGTGCCGGCTCCTACCCTGAACGAGAACCTCGAGGCTTGCTTTCTGCCGCCAAATAGGAAGGTGCAGTATGTAACCTCTCAAGAGACGTGGGGTGCATTTCCCTTGATTCGAAGCGGGCCAGAGGACGCCGGCCAAAAGGATTTCGTTGAGGGCATCTGCACTGTGGGCGGCCAGGGAGACGCGACTATGAAGGAGGGTCTGGCCATCCACATCTACAGCTGCTCCCGCTCCATGGGTCAGAGGGCTTTTGCCAACCACGACGGCGACTTCCTACTCCTTCCGCAGACCGGTCGCCTCCAAATCCAGACCGAGCTAGGGTGGTTGATGGTCCGGCCCGGAGAGCTAGCAGTCATCCAAGCGGGCATCCGGTTCCGAGTGCTGCTTCCGGATGGCCCGAGCCGGGGGTACATCCAAGAGGTCTTCGGCACCCATTACGAGCTCCCGGAGCTCGGTCCGATCGGCTCCAACGGCATGGCGCATCCGCGCGACTTCGAGAGCCCTCTGGCCGCGTTCGAGATCGATTCTTCACCATGGGAGATCGTCTACAAGACCGCTGGCGCGCTGCAAAGCTGCCGCCAAAACCATACCCCATTCGACGTGGTAGCGTGGCACGGAAACCTCGTGCCCTACAAGTACGCCATCGAGAAGTTCATCAACGTGGCCAACGTGAACCGGGACCAGGCGGATCCGACCGTCTACTGCGTACTGACGGCGCGGTCCCGGGTGCCCGGCGTGTCCCTAACCGACTTCCTCGCTTTCACACCCAAGTGCATCCCTACGACCGACACGTTCCGCCCGCCATACTACCACCGCAATATGTCGACCGAGATGATGGGCATACTGTACGGGCGGTTCGGCGGCAGCTCGCATGCGCTGGAGCCGGGCGGGCTCAGCTATGAGGCGCCGTACATGCCACATGGCGAAACGTACGAGACGTGGTTGCAAGCTACGACGCGAGAGCTGCAGCCAGAGGCAATCTGCGAGGACACCATCGCCTTCATGCTTCACATCAGCGTGCCGGTGATGCTGACCGATTGGGCCATCAAGGGTGAGGGGGCGAAGTCCCTGCATGAGTCATCGCCCGAGCAGTGGGATACGCTACGGGCACATTTTTTGGACCACCTAGACGAGGTTGATGAAGATTTGGCGAAGGCCGGCTTGCCGCTGCTCAGGGACTGACAGCCAGGAGAGATAGACTGCTCGTCTGTGGCGGCGCTGGCCAGGCGCCTGAAGGCGAGCGGGATCGTGCGTATAGATTAGAAGTAGGCGAGCAGCTTCACTCGTATGGACGAAGCTACTGGTTACACCAAACAGCCGCCTGCACTACGAACGAATTCTTGCCGCTGGC